>VZTT01034335.1:22835-43647 GCA_013400855.1 Buphagus erythrorhynchus | reverse complement strand
AAAAAAAGGGTGAGTTTGGGAACTTTCCGTGGTTTGGAGTGCTGTCCAATTTCCCTGGGAGTGGCTGCCAATATCACATTAACACCTTGACTGCCGGTAAGGTGGGGCTCTCCAAGGCGAGCGAAGGCTGGAGGGGTTGGAGGCACGTGTAGCTGCACACTAAAAAGCAGCCTGTGCAGGGGTGGGCTGAGGTCAGGGGAGACTGTGCTCACAGAAGGCTTTTTGGCGTTTCAAAGGCTAAGTTCTGGTGTTTTGGGGCACTTTTGCAGAGCAGTACTGTTTCCTTAAGTGTGTGCCCATACACAGACATACACGCAGTGCCTCCTGCCTAAGCTGTGCCTGCAGCCCTTTACCTGATGTCTGACTGCCAGTAATCTGTCGCACCCAAGTGCTTGGCATCACACATGGCTGTCCTGGGAGGAATGATGTCTCGGAGAGACAGGAGGTCATGCACAGACAGCAGCACCCCGCTGAGCAGTCATAACCAGCACATTCCTGGCATTCCTGCAGGGCCAGCCCCAGTCTGCAGCTCAGAGCTCAGCCGTGAGAGCACTTCTGCCCTGGTGGGACACTGGGCCACTGTTCTCTGAGGTCAAACCCTTACCAGTTCACAGCTCCAGGAAAGCTCTCCAGGAAAGCTGCGAGGTCACTGGCAGGCAGAATGGATATTGTTTTACCTTACGTGAGTTATTTTCTTTTAAAAACTGATTATGATCTCAGCACCCCTACTTGGTGTGACCATGGAGCAGGTTTAGAACATACCTTCCTTGTTTGTACTTACTATTCTACATTGTAGCTTACAGCCTTGGTTGCAGTACAGAAAGTGCTTGCTGGGAAGTAAGTTTCTCAGACTGAAAGGAAAATTAATGTGACTTTTCTTCATTTAATTTTATTTGTGGTAAGTTCTTTACAATGATGTATCTGTGTTTGAGGTATTTTTAATACTATCTTAGGACCTTTTCAATTAAATACATTTTCTTCTTTTGATGTCCAGGTGTGTTTGATTCTGTAAGCCAAAGAACATCTGTGTTCAGATGGGGTTTTCAATCCCATGCAATATCTGTATTTGCAGTGGAAGGCACTAGCATCTTGCTCTCTTCCATCTGTAGTATTGCTTAATGGGTTGGAGGTAAATGTAAGGGGGTGGGAATGAAAAGAGGGATTCTCAGATGGGCTAGGGTTTTAAAGATTACTTTAAAACTGTAAAGCACTGTTTTAAAACCTGAACATAGCTTCTCATTAATTAACACTATAGTTGTATGGGCACGGTCATAATAAGTGCTGGAAGGAACAGTGTCCTGTAGGGAAAGCAGTTGATGATACTTCAAACAGATTTCTGTGTAGACTTGAACAAAAAGCTGTTTACTCCTCTGTGCCTTAATTTTTACATCTGATTAGAGGCGTTATGATTAAAGCTGATGAAGCATTTTCAATTCAATGACTGAAGAAGTTGGTTCTGGCTAAAAGGACTAAAGGAATATTTCACAGCTGTTCCTCCCATGGAGCCAAGAAAGCCAAGTTGTCTATTTCCAAAAGACAGAAAAAGGATTTATGTGAAATTTATATATATTAATTTCATGTTATGCATAAATTACCTTACAGTATTACGCTATGAAAATTTTGATTATCACCTGTATATCCTGTAAGTATTAAAGCATTTTAATATCACACCTTAACATTTTTACATTAATTCAGTGAACTAGTTTTCTGTTTGTTAATTAAACGTTTCAGCTTTTTCACAGATAAATGCTTTTGCAAAGTTATTGGAAATTTCCTTCCTGCTCTTTACCTTCTGATTTTTAAAGTACTGGGTCCCTCGTTGCTGATGTTTCTGCACTTGCAGTGTGGCTAGGGCCAAGGATTAGGTACTCTTGGTGTGTTCTGGGGGTTGTGACAAAGTACTGCCAATGAATGTCCATAAGACAAGAGTCAGTGCTGCCACGACATTATCTGCAACAGTGGTGGCTTAGAATGGCCCCTTTACATGCCAGTCACCATGCAGCTTTTGTGTCATTTCCACTCTCTGTGGGGTGTGGCTGAACAGAAGTTGATATTTCCCCCAGCAGCTCTCACAGAGCTGTGCTTTGCTTTGGGAGCTAGGAAGGTGCTGATAGCACACCAGTGCTTTGGCTACTGCTGAGCAGCACTCACAGAGCACCAAGGCTGTCTCTTGGAGGCTCCACTCTCACCAGTAGGCTGGGGAAGGGCAAGATCTTGGGATGGGACACAGCCAGGACAGCTGACCCAAACTGACCCAAGGGATATTCATACCATAAGCTAATTCCATTCCAAAATCTAAGAGGATGGAGGAGGTGAGGGTATTTGCTACTGCAATGTTTGTCTTGTGGAGCAAACACTCTGTGTACTGAAGTCCTGCTTCCCAGGAAATAGCTGGACATCATCTGCTGATGGGCACTAGAGAATAAATCTTCTGTTTTTCTTTGTTTCCACACACAACCTTTGTTTTTGCTTTTATTAAACTGCCTTTATCTTGACCCACAAGGGTTTTGTTTTCATCTTATTTTCTCCCCTCCCCTGTGCTTCTGAGGAGAGAGTGGTAGAGTAGCTTGATGGGCACCTGGCATCCAGCCAAGGCCAAACCATCATAGTCCCTTTTGGTGCTCAATGTGAGACACGAGACAGTGGCAGTTTTTTATTAAGTGTGCTACAGCTGTAGTAGTTGTGAAGTGGCAAACACCTGCACAGGCCATGGGGTTTGTTGGCTGCACTGCTTATCTCTATTTTGCTGAGATTGGGAACATGTTAGTACAAGCAACAGCTCTGTGCTTTGCCCTGGCATTGATGGCCTTGCTGTGCTGGGGGAGCTATCTTGTGGAGAAGGTGAGGGAATACATCTCCCTCCTCCTACCCGAGACTGACGTGCATGGTTTTATTATGAGGTTCCTGAGGTTCCTGCTCACCCTTGTGAGCTCTTTAATACTGGCAATTAACCCTGTAGAATAGTGTGTAGTCTGTGGAATTTGGTGTCATCCTGGTGTCAGAGAAGACAACTTTTAGGTCAGGAGGGACTGAAATGTGTCTGGACTAAAGAGATTCCTGGGTGTCAGGGTGAGTGAAAGGATTTGGGCAGGTTCCTAGAATGGTTGTCATGTCCCACAGCCTGGGACTTGAAACCCAAACATGAAAGTAACCCTGATGAACTAGCATGCCACCTGCCAGAAGAGTGCTTTGCCTACCCTGGTGTAAATCAGTTTCCATCAGTGTACTGGTGCTTGGCCTGTGCCTACTGAACCTCTGTTCAGTACTCTCAGAGGACTGTGGTTGAGACAGACACCCAAACACAACAGTCATCACTCCAACAGTAAAAAGGAAAGAGTGGATAAGGAAAAAAACAGGTTCATATCATCTGTTAGTAAGGGAGGAGGAAGAAGAGGAAAAGTTTGATCAAGGTGATCCTTCAACAAAGAAGTTAGAGGAAGGAGTGAGAGAATTCAGGCAGGAAGCAGAAAATACCTGGTCCCTGACCACAGAATTTCAAGACATGTAGAAGACATTTGTCTTCCAGAGTAACTGAAAGCCCTACTTCCTGGGAGCTGTCTGGGCATCACCTGCTGGTAGGAAGTAGAGAATAAATCTTTTGTTTTCTTTGTTTCTGTACATAGCCTTTGCTTTTGCTTTATTAAACTGTCTTTATCTTGACCCAAGTGTTTTTCTCTGTCTTATTTTCTACCCACCCTGCCCTCCCCAGCTGAGAAGGGGGGTGATAAGAATGGCATGTGAGTACCTGGCATCCTGCCAAGGTCAACCCATCACATTTCCCTGGGACAAGTCATTGCCAAGTTCAGGAAAATAGTTTAGAAATAAAAGGCTCACTAGGACTTTGCCCACTCGTATGATTATGGGTGTCTTGAGGCTCTGTGGGGCAGCAGGGCTAACAAACAGCTTCAGCCCTTCTCCAAGGTGATGCTTGCAGGAGCAGAGCCAAGGCATTTGCTGGGCAACAAATGACATTGTGTGGGTGCTGTAACCTCCTAGGAGCCAGCAAAGGGCTCCTTGCCCCAGGCACTTTGGTGATGTTGGTCCCACCTTGTGACTTCTGTGGAGTGACTTTGATGGGCCCTGGGGAGAACCAGCCACAACCTGCATTTTCCTCACTTAGCATAACCAGTCCACAGCCTAGATGGCCTAGAGCTGGAAGGCTGCATAAGAGTACCACATACATCTTAGGGGAAAACCTGTCTTTGAAGAATGGAAAAGGCAGGCTCAGGGGAATATGTATCTGTGATTAATCTGTTCAGCCACTGGGTGCCAATGTTGGCTCATATTTGATAATCGGATGCATTTTTCTATGGGAAGAGGAGCTTTTAAAATCTAAAGGAAAATGCTGTAGTTTTGAGAGGCTGCAGAGACTGCAAAAAAATTCCTGAGAGCATGTCAATTTTTCTTCAAACAAATCTGGAAGTGGAGTGCCAGGAAGGCATCCATGATGGGTGGGGAGACAGGAGAGCCCTGGGTTAACAAAAGAAAGAGAGGAACCCTTAATGGAATGGGCTTGCTGAGAATTATGAATCTGTGAGCCTATGTCGTGTAGTGATTAATGATGAACCACTGTTTTAACTTCGGATCAAATAATGGGTTGCCTCTGAAAAGCTTCATTAATCACCGTTAGAAATAGGGCTGCCAATTCATTACTTCAGGGCGGACATGAGCTGAACAGTTCAGCAAATTTCAGGATTGAGTGACTCTAGGCAGGGGATGGTTAAAAAGAAAGCAGGGGTCTAATCTGTGTTTCAGTGCATTGGGATTTATGAGTGAAGAATATCCTCTCATTGGCAGTTTCCTCTTCTTCCCCTCCTCTCCCACAAAATCTTTTTGCTGATTGTGATCTGGGCACAATGGACAGAAAACACACGGCATTCAGGGCCGTGTCTGGGCTGGATTCTTCTCCCAGGTACCCAGATGTGACTCTGATCCAAATCACTAGAAATCATATTGCATGTCTCAGGGCAGAGCCTGGCTGTCCTCAGCTGCTGTTTTTCACTTTGCAGCCTTCATCTGAGACTAATGCTGTCTACTGAAGGGCAGAACATCGACAAGAAACATATTTGCCCCCCCTTTTAAGAAAGTGTTGTCAATAATCAGAAGCTTCTGTGCTTTTGATGTGATTCAAGATTTTTAGCCACCTGGGATCTATTTTAATTGCTGTCCCAGGAAAATAAGGACTGGGAAACATGAAAGTACAGCTGATGCTCCCTGCCTGGGAATAGATCAATTCTTTTTCTTTTAAGTAACATCCAAATATCAGCTAAAAAGTGCACTGTGCCTCCCTGCTATTTGCACCTAGCCAGTCTGGACAGCAGTACAGAAAGAAGTGGAAATTAGGGACAGAATAATTTCATCAGACAAATTTGTTTTGCTCCCAAAACATTTGTTCTGATCAAAACAAAAACCCTTTGAAGGTGTTGACAGAGCTACCTGAGTTATTTTGGGTAGAAATCTTTCCTTTACTCCTTTCAAAAAGGAAATGGCAAATTACTTGCCCTGCCCTCATCTCCACCCTCAAAGCCTGAATGCTTTTGCTTTTTTTTCAGTCACGCCAACATTTGCAAATTTACTTCAGCTATGATTTACTATAAATTTCTGAAAATTCAAACTCAACAATTTTTCAGTTTCTTCTTTTTGAAACATTCACCAAAAATGACAATTTGCATTGTTTTGGTTTCCTGAAAATATGAGTATTATATTCAGGATTGACCTAACTTCCTTGAAACAGACAAAAAAGTCATTTATTCGCACAGCTGGAGATAGAGAGGGAAAAACATCTGGATATGAGAAGGGAGAGAAAATGTGCATTGGAAGGGAAAAAAACATTAAAAGGACAAAAGGTTATAAGTAGAAAAGGAAAAAGGATTGATATGGGGGTTGGAGTGTGTATCCACGGATTATATGAAGAGGGCTATAGAAAATGGGCCTTGAAAGAGAAATGTAAATATAGTGATGGAAAGGAGGAGGGGAAAACTAAGATGAAACCAGAGAAAAGATAGGGGAAAAATGAAATGGAATAAAATAAACAAATAGAAAGCAAAAATAATGAGAAAATCTTACATTTGAATGAAACAAAAGGGCAACTAAAAAGAAAATGTAGTCTAAGGAAAACAAAGTTAAGAAAATTGATGAGAGTAAGAGATATGCTGAAAAAGACCTACAAATTGAAAAATCCAGGAGAAATTTATTGATTTATTGCAGAAAAGGAAAACAACATCCTTTCTGAATCTTGACCACTTGTCACCCAGCCCCAGCTGCATTGAACATGCCAGCACAGCAGACCTTAGCCCTGAGACTGCAGTGTCCCCACTGCCCAAATCCATGAAATCCATGTGTGGGACACAGCAAGGCTAGGGGAGAGCAGGAAGTAACATGTCAGCACCTGGGACCTGTGTTAATTCAGTGCATCAGCACCTTGGCTTCTACCAGCTCATTGTTTCCAGATGGTGCCTGAGCTGAGCCGGTATTTAAGGCATTTAAGGTCACCTTCCTTGAGGTTCCCAGGGGGCAGGAATGAATCCACCTCTCAAGTATGCAGAGTTCAGTGACAAACTCTTCGGCATGTTGCAGCACTGCCAGCTGCTTTGCAAAAACTGAGATTGCCACTGAGCCAAATGTTCTGGTTTTTATTAACTCACCATCCCCCCCCATGTGGTGTGGGGAAGGAAGGGCACTGGTTTGTGCTGGGCTCCATGGCCCTTGTGGAAGGGAGATGGGTCCTGGGTTTGTTTAGCAGCCCCTCATGAGAAAGTTCTCCATTCTCTGAGCTCTGAGTTCTCCGTTCCCTGGGGTCAACCCCAGCTGGAATCTGCAGGGACAAGGCTGGGGGCTGAGCCAGCCAGCTTCACTCCTCATTCACCCTGGGGTGCAGGCAGCTAAGAAAGCACAGTCTAGGGGATACGGAGGGGGTGGGATTTCATACCTGCCATCTGAGCTCCTGGATGAGGTGGCAGCGGGGCACTCTCAGAGGAACTGGCTTCGGGACATTCCTGTGTGTCTCCCCAGCATATGGGAAGAACCTAAATGAATAGCTTAGCACTTTGAGCTGACTCTGAGCTGGCAGCAGTGAGGCAGGGGCCACTCCAAAACCTGGTCTCTGCCCCGCAGTCTGAAGTTGCATGTATGGCAGCAACTATTTCACCAGCTTTTACTATTTCTCCCTCCACCCTCAAAAACATTTAACCTACTTGGCTGAAATTGTAAAGCCTTTTAAAATTTTTCTTTTTTTAAATTTTTTTTTAAATTTTCAGGTTTGCTCTATGATTGCTTCTAGACATAAACCATTGAAAGCTTGAAAGGAAGAACAGATTTTAGGTGATATGAAAAAGAGACTGGAAGTAGTAAGCACTGCTTCATAATGGGATGACTTCTTCCTGTTGGCTTACTGTAAATAACCCAAGTGACCAGTGTTGTCATTCAGTGTTAGATCCCAGCTCTGCTGAATATAATGCCATGATATCATTAAAACATCAGACAAATAAATGAAACCCATGATCTATCTCTTCTCTCATATTGCTTTAGTTTCATTATTAGGCATTGATTACAGCTCTGCCCTCACCAAGGGCTTTTGTTCTTAATTTCAGTGCATCCCAAATTTTTCACAGACTTTAAAGGTAATACTGTTTCCTTATACTGTCTCAGATAAAGGATAATCAGGCAGAGGTCTAAATTCTTAAAGTTATTAAGGGCAATATAGTCTCAAAGGGAATGAGAAACCTATATTTAGCCCTTAGCATTTAAAATTTAGTCAAACGTGAATAATTTTGATTTCCAGACAAAGACTGGATCACTAACATATCTCAACAGTCTGATTTTTTTAGAGAATAAATAAATTTATAACCAAAGAATTTGGTAATTCTTCGTTGAAACTTGTGTTGCAATTAGAGCTTTTGGTCATAAGCATTAATGTGTATATGGCCAGATTTCTCCAGTTGTAATGATCAAACTGTCAAAAATATTGACATGCTGATAGAGGCATATATTTCCATATAGCATTCAGACTTTCAAAGTATAGCCCATGTCTCCATTGTCCTTAAGGACAGCATCTGGGAAATCACCTAGCACACACAGTCAATAATAGAAATGTGCTATAACCCTTTCATTTGTATTAGGTTTGCTTGGCAAGGCCGGGGGAAAGGAGGGGCATTTCAGAGGTGGCTTCCATGAGAAGCTGCTGGAAGCTTCTCCCATGTCTGGCAGAGCTAATGCCAGCTGGATCCAAGATGGACACATCACTGGTCCAGGTCGAGCCCACATGCAATGAATGGTGGAAGGGTCTCTGGGATAATGAATTTAAGAATGGTGGAAAAAAAAACTGGTGTGCATCAGCAGCCAGAGAGATGAGTGAGAAAATGTCAAACAGCTCTGCAGACCCCCAGGGTCAGTGAAGGAGGAGGAGGAGGAGGAGAAGGTGCTCCAAGCACTGGAGCAGATGTTCCCCTGAAGACCATGGCGAGGCAGGATGTGCAGCCCATGGTCCATGGTGGAGCAGATTTCTGCCTGCAGCCTGTGGAGGACCCCATGCCAGAGTGGGTGGATGTGCTTGAAGGAGGCTGTGACCCTGTGGGAAGCCCACACTGGAGCAGGTTCCTGGCAGAAGCTGTGACCCCACCAAGAGGAGCCCACACCAGTGCTGGTGCAGAGAGTGCATAGATGGCTGAGTCCCTCATTTCTCCTCAGCTTCTCCTCAGGGTGGGACCAGGAGGAAGCACAGTGTGTCCCCCACCAGCTGCTGTGTCCACACAGAGCAAAGAGACCTTGGCTGGCAGCTCCCCTGCAGTGCTCTGCTCCAGGTGAAAGGTGTGCCCACAGGGAGGCTTCAGGACACAAACAGGTGTTAGACAGCATCATCCTTACAAGAACTCCAGGGTCTGATCACCCTGATGTGATGAATCTTTCATTGTTTTTTTTAGGTGGAAGAGAATCGGCAACATTACAGGTAATACATGAAACTTTTATATGACTGAGATCATATGATGGAATTTTGAAAATACACAACATATAATTTCTGCCCTGTTGCTGTATACAGGTGACTGAGCAGTGCTACAGCAGAGTGGGTAGAGAGCTGAGTGTTTTCAAACCAGAGGTCTGTGAGCTGTGTACTGCAGTACCTGCAGAACCCACTCACAGATGGGACATCTCAACTACGACTCCTTGAGGGTTTGTGAAGATGCAGCTGTGATGCTGTAGCACCAGAACACACATCTTTAATTAATGAGAAGATATCCTTTCACCTTAGATTGGCTTCCTTACTGGAACAAAGAGGATATTTATTAGTGCTTGGAACATAAAAAGAAAAATGAACAGTCTACAACAACCCACATTAGTCATTAGGTAATCATATCAAACCCATCTCATTTGCTTTGCTGTAGGACAACAGACCTTATAATTGAGTGAGAACAGTCATATACAGTGATTTTAGCAAAGTTTTTGACATTGATTCTCATATCATTTTAAGAAAACAAGAATTACATGTAAGTCATATAAAGCAGATACAACATTGCCCAGAAATCAGAGTATTTATAGTTTAGTTAGTTTAATGAGCAATTCCCTGGCAAGATCCAGGGGTATATAGAGTTTAATTCTGCAAGGGTTTGGTATTATTCAATATTTTCCTTAACAGGTTGAATGGTCCATAAGGAATAATGTAATTTTTTTTAAGCTTTCAGATAATATTATGATGAGAAGCACTTAGGGAAGAAAGAAAATGACTGGAAAACGTAATAGTTTGGAAAAAAAGATGTGAAAATGGAATCACAGAATTAGCTGAGTTGGAAGGGACCCACAAGGACCGTTGAGTCTAGCTTCTGGCCCTGCAGAGCACCATCCCAAGAGTCACACCATCTACCTGAAAGCATTGTCCAAATGCTTCTTGAGCTCTGACAGGCCAGTGATGTACCTGGGGAGCCTGTTCCAGTGCCCAGCCACCCTCTGGGTGAAGAACCTTTTTCTAATACTGAACTTAAACCTCCCCTGACAGAACTTCAGGCCATTCCCTTGGGTCCTGTCACTCTGCACCACAGAGAAGAGATCAGTGCCTGCCCCTCCTCTTCCACTCATGGGGAGGTTGTAGACTGAGATAAGGTCAATAAAAGCAATAGAAAAAAGAAGTGTAAAATACTGCATTTAGACTGAGGTAATTTAAAAGACATGTATAGACCAAGATTAGGTACCTTAACCTTGATTGGTTAAGAATCACTTCTCCAGAAAAGTGCTGGAGGTTTGTGAGATGACTGTGATTCAACATTGCTGTGTTATCCCAGAAAAGACAAGTACACATGGAAAACTAGAGAGAAATCTGCAGGATGTAGGACCTATGATTTTTATTTGTACTAAGACCTCAGCTGAAGCTCTGTGTCCAGATTCAAGTATCCCGTTCCAAGGGAGATCTGGGCTAAAAGGAGAAATCTTAGAGAAGGGTGACAAAGTGGTCAGCAGTCTGTGAGACATGGAAGACAAGGTGACAAGGTGAAAATGATAACCTAAAGAAGAGAAGGTGATGAAAAGTGGGAAAGAAAAAGACATTATAACAGTCTTGAAAATCTGAGAAATTTGTGCAAAAAAGAAAAGAAAAATCTGTTCTTCATCTCGAAGCTTAGGGAGAAGTAGAGTGTCTTAATAGAGTAAGGAAACTTCAGGTTAGATTTCAGGGAAATTCTTATTTTGCTGAAGCTCAAGAATAGGTTTCCTGGTTGTGGAGTATGCATCACTGAAAGTCTTACACAAACAGATAAGATAGACATCTGTCAGAAATGGCCAAGTGCTTGTTCCAGTCTTGAGGCAGAACAGTAGGTAGCCACTCCTCAAGATGCTTTCCAAATTAATTTTATTTCATTTGGTTGTGGTTCTGCATTTGCAAATCAACCACCAGCAAACACCTTCTCTGTGAATTGTTATAAACCTGTCAGTAATTATTACTACCTTTACTGAGCCATGAAAAATAATTTCCTCTTTAATTTCAAAAAGCAAACAAGCGTAAAGATCATTCTTGCTTTTACTGTGTATCATGAATTGTTGATGAACATTACTGGCTAAATATAAGCTTGACCCATCCAAAAATGCAGAAATAATATTTACACACAGCTTTAGAGTGAGATATTTCTATCAGTCTCTAATCACAGTCCTCTGTGATTAGGGTCAATACATTCAGGTACACAGAGTATTTAGCTCCTGATGGCTATACGAAAGAAAATTGAAATCAGATACCATTAAATTGAGTTGACAAAATTATTTTTTTAAGTAGAAGAACAGATACATGAACTTTTAATAGCATAACTTTGCATTTCAGCATGAGCTGAAGTAATTTCCTGCATTCAGACTATAAAAAAAAATACAGAATGTCTTCATTTTAAACATAAACCCTTGAGATCAAATGCATAATATAGGAGATTTTTAAGTCCAATGACATTTTTGGAAGGCATTGAGGATTATCCATTTGGAAGCCCTTCTGGGGAAGAACTGCTCAAGGTATTTCTCTCAGTTGTTTTCTGGTCTTATTTTGTATATGTTTCTAGTCCTCAAACATTGAGTTGAGCGTAGGCATCACAGTTGTGTCCCATTTTTTGAAGAAGCTTTCCATCTTGTTTCTTGCCTGAAACTTCACTCCTCTAACCCTAGGTTCATGGAGGATTCACCCCATTTCTCTTCCACATCCTCCCAGGTGTCAATATTGTCCTTAGTTATCTGGCAGTCTCTGACAGCAATGTCCTCATTACTTTAAATTACTCTCCGCAAATAAAATTTCTCAATATCTAAAGTAAAAGTAAAGTAAAGTCTCCAAATGCAAATCTGGTAAGGAGCTGGCCTGCCACCATTTTCCATTTCTGGACCCTGCTACTATACACACTAAACCATTATAAGGAGGCATTAGGACACAGTTGTGACAGGGACATGTTATTTACACAGCCATTAATTAACACTTTAGAAGTTTTCTTCTTTCTTTCCCTAAACTTACCCTTCCATTAAATTGCAATTACAAAGCAGAAGCCCATGTTTTAACATGTTTAAACAGGCAAGCCCCAAAAGTGAGGTTGCAGACATGGCTTTTATTGCATCTCTTCAGTTTGGTCCAGATTAAAGGAGATGCCAGAAGACAATTGAAAGAAAAAATTGTTTTTCACTCTCAAGGTTGTTTTCGTAAAAAAGATAACCCCTATTTTGGAATTCCTAAGGCTCAATTCTATGTTGAAAGCAAGGTTTAACCAACCATTTCCTTGCTCAGTGTTGCTCTGCAAGCCTTTGATTAATTAATTCAGCCTTCTCCTTACTCAGGTGAAAAATGGGTGAAGGGATGGCCACTTAAACCAAGGGATGGGGAGAAAGATCATTCTTTCTGATAAACTGAAATGAAAGAGCAATTTTACAGTCAAAAGACAAACAAGGTTATAACTTGGGAACAGATCATTATACAAATGCTCTATGGCAATTACTAGTGTTTGGATTGCAATTCTACTTTTATGCTATCATTAGTGACCAAAATGAAAAAAATTACAGTATTTTGGGGTTTTTTTGAGAAAGCTAATAATGATCCATGTTTCCTTGTGAAGAAAGGAGAATATCCAAAGAGAATATCCAAAAACAAAACAGAACACTCAAAGGCAACATCAAAGGACAATCATGTTAATTGGAGGTCAAATCCTGAAGCACTAAATTAATTTTTAAAAAAAAGTAAGCATTGCCTAATGGGTAACCACTAGATTAGAAGAGACTGGGTTTTTTTTTTTTTTTTTTTTTTTTTAATGAATCCTCAATTGTTCTTGCACCTCTGGACAACCATAGCAGCAAAGATGCAGAGATCTGGCATCCAGCTCCTCACTGAATGCTGAAGGGAGATGAGGATTTCACTTTCCCAAGCAAAGGAAGGAATTGAGTTTGGCTTTACAGGAGGCACCTACAGAATCTGTGTCCAAAGTAAGGAGTCATACCTCCCAAAATAGTCAAGGTGCCTTACTCAGAAGAGAGACATGAGACAACACACACTCAAAACTGGGTTCAAGTAGAGGGGAAGAAATTCTTCTGGGGTTTAATCTGCAGTCCTTGATCAGGCTTCAGCTGAATCTTACACATCTAGAATTCACAGTGAAACATCAGGAGTTGTTTTTCAGATATTGAAAGGCAGTTCTTTGTGTATTTGGAGAAAAAAAAATTGCATGAATCATACTGAGAATGGAACATTGGAAAATGCCTGATATTCTGAATGTATCTACACAGAGTTTTGTCTTATTTTGCTGAAGAGGAGCCACTAGCCTGGAATAAATCTTGAGCATTTGAACATCTGAACTATTGCATGAATGGAAAGATCAGTTTAAACATTAAGCCCAGTCAATTGAATAAGTCCACTCTATTAAGAATAGGAAGGGTTTTCCTAGAACCATTGAATGGTTTGGGTTGGAAGGGACCTTAAAAGTTAACTAGTTCCAAAACCCCTGACATGTGCAGGGACCCCTTTCCCTAGACCAAGTTGCTCAAAGGACCATCCAGCCTGGCTTTGAACACTTGCAGAGATGGGGCAGCCACAGCTTCTCTGTGCAACCTGTTCCAATGTCTCACCACCCTCCAAGTTAAGAATTTCTTCCTAAGACTCAATCTAAATCACCTTTGAGTTTAAATCCATTCATTCCTCATTGTCCTATCATTACACACCCTTGTCAAAAGTTATATTGTTGTACTGGAGTAACTGGGAAAGTCTAGAGGATGTGATAACACAGCAGTTGACACAGATGACCAAATCGTTGGTCAAATACAGCAAGCATAGCTCTCAAAATTAAAAATAAGGGTAAATTAGTGGACTTTGAATAGGAATGGAATGTTTTAGAAGGGAGGGCCTGGCTCACAACAGAGCTCAAAGCCCTGTTTCTCTGACTGGGCGTGCCACAGAGCACGTGGGATTATGGCTTTTTGGGAAAAGGAGAACAGGAACTTTGCTTTTGGTCCACGACTGAGGAGCAGAGTGACGGAGAAGAGCTGAACTTGAGGCTGTGCTTCTGCACCTCAGAGGATGCCATCAACAGAAAATGAGTCCATCACTTCTTCGCATGGTGGAACAAACGTTTTAGAAAAACCTGGACGGATTCGTGAAAGAAAAACATGTAATGCGAGAGGCTTTTTGAAAATGAGAGGGAGTGGGAAACGTCGTGCCTCGGAAAAGTACCAGCAGAGGTCAGCACAGCCGGGAGAATGGAGCAGCCGCCACCGGGATGCTGCTGCTGCCGGGATGCTCCTGCTGCTGCTGTCGGGATGCTGCTGCTGCTGGGATGTTCCTCCTGCTGCTGCTGCTGGGATGTTGCTGCTGCTGCTGCTGGGATGCTGCTTCTGCCGCCGGGATGCTGCAGGGCCGGCGGGGCGTCCCTTCCCGCTAAGAATTGAAGTTACTTCCTGCCAAGTGCGTGAATGGCACACTCCATCCTCTGTTCTGGGACAAAACAGCGGCAGATACTGGTGTTATCTTTATTCTGACCTCGTATGTGCTTTCCAAATTCAAGAAGGTGGTTTGACATAGCACTTTAGATGAGAAAAAACTTACACCTGAATTCTTTCACAGCAATAAAACTTCCTCTACAATTCATATAAAATGGAAGAAATCTAATCTGTCACTCTGTTAAGACCCTCATCCTGCTCCACCTTTTTCTTTCACAACACTGGTTCTCACAGATCATTGTAGACATAAGAGCCAGAACATCATTCATCAGATTTAATCAGTAAAACCCTCCTTCATGGAGCTGTTTCTTCCAGGAAAGCTCAATTTCATGAATCATTTTATATCTGGATTACTTGATTCAAAGCACAAAACTGGATTTCCTTAATGTAAGGTGATACATCACACCTGTCTCTCTGGAGAATAATGCTGGAACTTGAGTTCCTTCCAGACCAAATGATGGCAAATGCCAAAATGCTCTATTATAAAGGGAGGTCAGATGTAGAAACATAGACAGGAGTTGCTTCACATCATTCTGAAGTAGAGCAGTGCTTGTAAGAGAGCTTTGGTCGTAGCAGAGTTATGTGAACTTATGAAATAATTAATAACCATAGTGATGCAAAGCTTAAAGCAGTGCCAGTAATATCATGCCAGTGATTTCCTGGCTGAAAAGAACTGCAACTGATTGAGTGCTTTGCTTAAAATGATGTGTGTTATTTTCCAGATCCAAAGAGGCTGGATTTCTCTAATATCCCATATTTGCACTACAATGGAAACTTAGATTTATGTTTCTCCAAAATAAAGTATGAGACACAGTGTATGAGGCTGGGGTTTTCTGAAGAACTGGTAAGAACATCCAAGTGAAATTGTATTTCATCCCAGTAGACATAACTATAGAACTGAGTAACTTTACAGTGATGAGTATCTTCACAAGTGTCTCATGTAAAGACAGGAAAGAGAAATATATCCAGCATTAATTCTGTGCAAAGGCACCTGGGGCAGCTTTGTACCTGCTGCCAAACCAGCATGGCATGATGCAGCACTGCAAAGAGGTCCTGACATGGGCCTGGAAGCAGTAGAGCTATTTTAACTGTGTTTTCCACCTCATTTGATATTAACCAGCCCACAACTGTATTATTTAGGTGTGGTATATCTACATGACTAAATTGCTTGCTATTCCAGAACTTGTGCTTATATGGCACAACCTTAGATAACTCTGGTACCACTGTATTGCATCCTATGGGCATTGTCCTCACTTGAGTCCACAGGGAACAGAATTTGCCAGCATCTGTAGAGGTATAATTTCTTATAAGGCTGAGATAGCTGCAAAATGGATATGGGGTGCCATTTTGTGCACCATTTTTAAACTCAGAGTATTTATTTGGACTAACATGAAATGGAAGACTATCTGCTGTTGTTTTAAATGTTGGTTAGCCTGAAACACCCAGTGGAAAAATATCTAGGAGCAGAAACATAAAGATACTTGTAAAGTCTGTCCTTAGCATCCATGGAGAAGTTTGAGTGGAAGTCCTATGGGAGCAGGACTTCCACAGCTACATAGTCAGAGGGCTGGGACAGACCATCAGAGGTGGAGTTGTAACCACAAAAATTTATCCAAAGCTTTTACTGTAGGCTAAATCCATAATAAACTCTAACAACAGTAAGATCCTGGGTATTACCCAAACACAGAAATGCTTTGAGACTACTGAACATTTACCATTTTGCCTCAGTTTTCCAACAAAAATTCCATTATTCAAGGCAATTGTTGGCAGATCCACAGAGTGGAGGTCACAACAGCTTAAAGTGAGTTACAATGTCCTTGTGTGTGTAAAAAGCATCACTTGTCCTTCTGTGTGGAAAGAAGCACATGGAGCTGGATTTTTCTAATGCCAATTGATGTTTAAGGCCTCAATTCCCTGATAGGAGTTGAACAAAGAACTGTTTTGAAGAAGCCATTTAAGTTCGAGACAGGAAAAAGCTTATCACCATTAGCTTTCTTTTTGTCTAAAATCGGTGATGTGCAGTGTTTTTTCCCTGTGACATAAACAGAATAAGTGTTTGTTTAATAATGTAAAACTTCCCAAATGACAGAGATGATGAATAAGATCAAGGGCTAAAGAGAAGAGCTGTTATGTAATGGTAACTCTCCCTCCTACCCTAAGAAGAAGTATGACATTATTGGATATCCAAAAAAAACAATTAATGTGCAGTAAAATGTTTAATAAAATAATTTCACTCTCTGTTTTTTTAGGCCTGCATGGGACTGGCATATTTGACAGAAAATGTTGCCTGTGAACTGCTATTACTGATATAAATGGTGGGGCAACCTCATATTTTTCTGATAGCTATTAATGTTATGTAGCTGGGTTTTATTGTAATAAAAAACCCTTGCAACTCCTTGATACATAGAAAGGCATAAGAATGAGTAGCTCTGAGCACAGAGAAACACAGCATCACTTGTGACTACACAACTAAAAAAGGTATCTGTATATTCCCATTATGTCCAAAAAGGAAAAACCCAATCTCATATATCAAATGGAGTCAAGGATACTTCTTGACATGGATTAGTTTATATTAAAGAAATGTAGCACCATGCATCAGGGAACATTAGTGAAACCTGACCTCATCCATCACTGGCTTTCAGGCAAGCGTAGCCAAATCCATTTGTTTCATGAAAATTCAGAACTGAGCATCCATTTATATTGGGTAATCCTTGCACCGCATCATATTGCACTAGACAGAAACTCAGTGTGATAAGTCATTATCATTTACTTCTGCTAAAATCAACACAACTGTCACTTACCACTCAGGCACTCTTGTTACACAAACTAATGCCAACAAAAAACCCTCAAACCTCAAAACCACAAAATAGCTGTCAGTCAGGACATATTTATGAGGCACAGCCTTAGATCTCACCAGCATTTCTCACCAGGGAATGTCACACAGGCTCAGTGTGCTTCTGATGATGCCAATGCAGTGACATGAAATGACAATGCCAAAAAGCTGAACTTTCTCCCCTTAAACACACCCCCTGGCTCAAACCCATCTCTGTGAGAGCCAGACTCAGTTGTGTTCAGATGGGTGTTCTCATGTCATTTTAAGTCTTCACAGTCCTGGCTGGGAGGGCATTGGACTCATGGATCTGTAACCTGCTAGGGCTGCAAATGGAGGCCATAGGTGATGTCTTAGTGTCTCTAAAGTGATACTGTAATTGGTGAATAAGTCCCACCACTGATACCTTTTCTGATTTCAGAGGAGTTCAGCCTGCTCTTTTCTGAGCAAAGGGTTAACAGATTAACAAAACAAACTGGTTGTCTTGGGTAGAAAAAAATAGTAATACTGTATATAAAAGTATTCATACTAAAACATGTGTCAGTCTTAGAAAAGTACAGGGTCAAACATCAAGGAAATGCTAGGAATGTTTTATTCCATAGTTTCTAATGTGAATTATATTTTTGGATCATGGCACTCACTTTTAAATTCCCAACATGCAGCTTTTTTTTCAAAAATCCATTCTTACCAGAACAGGCAGGGAGGGTGAGGGCCAGAGAGAGAGTCTCCTTGGGTTCCTGTTGTGGAAGGAGCTTGGATTTTCATAGTATGGTACATGCTGCTATGTAAATTATGTGCCTCAAGTTTTACCTCTGGGCCTTCTGGAATTTCTTTGTGTCCCTGAGTCAAGTAACTCAGCTTCAATCATCCAGGCACCTCAGAGAAAATTATAATAGGGCATTATTTTATAATTAAGAATGGAAATTCAGTCTCCCAAATGGTCATGAAATTAATCCCTTTTCATCTAGCATTTTCAGAATGAGAAACCTAGTCTAATACAACTCTTGACAGTAGCAACAAAATCATCATCCATCACTTTGCACCAGGGAAGTCCCTTCATTTGCTTCATTTTCAGTCTGGGAATACCATCTTCACACAAATGAATGAACACCAGAAAAACAGCCCTTCAGATAAATTGCCTCCTGGGGGTATATATCTTTAGATACTGCATTGCATTCATATATTAATATTATATGCATTACCTTTCCCATAAGATGAATAAAGTCCCCCTACAGCAGAAATCACCCTCTATATATTCACTTAATGATCAGGATAAACCTGGTACATTACTTTAAGTGTGGGAATTCTGATTGGAAACCAGGAAAACACCAGAGGAAAGGAAAATCTATTTTATGGTACTGTAAAGTAAATGCAATGGAATGTGCAGCTGATAGCCCTACATAGAAAACAGAGCTGCTGTAACAACCTTGCACAAGCACTAAACATACATTCTATTCTAAATAACCCTAACGTTTTCTCCATATGTTGAGTACAATGATGCAGTGATGAATGATACTGAGGTTGGGAAACTTTCTAGAGAAAAAAAATAAAATCCGTTACTTAAATTCAGCAAAGAAATTTTGCCCCATGTTTGTGTTTGTAGAGGAAAAAGAACCAGCCTTTTACTTGCCCAATGTTTTGGGTTTTTTTGGTTTTTTTTTTGCATTGTAGGAGGATTATCAGCAACATCTTTGAAAATAAAGCATAAGACTGTTCCTTCAAACCAGTAAGTTACAGATTACTGTAATTGGGTGTCAGATAGTCTTGGAAATATTTTTAAGGTAAAAATGTGCATGAGGCTCAAGACAATTATATCTTATTAAATTGTAAGCATTGCTTAGTAGAATGTTGTCAATTAAGGGAGTTTGGTCTTAGTTTTATCACATAATTTCAGTAAAAATAAAAGATTTTCAGGCTTAAATTTCATGTTGAAGAAATTCAACTTAATCCATCTTAGAGGAAAGCAAGAGCATATAGAAGCTGATGTTCAGACCTGTGGAAGACCTTGATTGTGTCAGCAATAGGGCATCAGAGCTGAAATGAATGCTTGTAACAGGTGGATCAGCATGGTCCTGGACAAAATCAGATGGGGAAATATATTGTAAATGGAAGGAATATTGTATTGGGGTAAAAAAAGTATTTTTCTCTCATCTTTCATTCTATTTATTTAAATGCATGTTTATTGAGCACATATACTGCATTGAACAAAAGAGACTTCAGTAGAGGAATTTCCTACACTTGGAAGAAAAATTCAGCATGCAGTCAAAATATATATTTCTCTAAAAAGGGACAAACTTCTTATGGGTCTCCAGGAGTTTTTATGCTTGAGTCTCATCACTTGGTTTAATAGCTATAGTTGTCAGTCTATGGGGTGCACTACTCACCTCTTACACCCTGACAATCCGAATGGAAAGCAGACATTTGTTTCAGCTGTGGTTTACATAGGCAAATACCGGGGTATATTTCACTTTACACTGAGGGAAGCTGGTTTCATATATTATTGGGAAATTCAGGAGTAAGATATGGGTGGGCTGGGACCATAGGTTCTGCAGATGAAATGCAGGATTGGGGTGGATTCTCAAGAGTCCAATCCCTCCATCAGATGATAATTTTGCACTGAAGTTCAGTACAAATGAGGTAGATTGCATTCTCTTTTAAAATCTAAAATATTAATAAAAGAAAAAAAATAATATCTCCCACTCCTGTACAGAAAACTGCTCTCATGTACTGAGGAACAAAAAGTGCCTCTTCCAAGCCTTTAAGCAAGGTATTGCAGGAGCCAGCAATAACACTTGGCATCCCCAAATATCTTGTGTGTTGACAATGCTTTTCGATCTCTCT
This sequence comes from Buphagus erythrorhynchus, assembly GCA_013400855.1. Classification (NCBI taxonomy): domain Eukaryota; kingdom Metazoa; phylum Chordata; class Aves; order Passeriformes; family Sturnidae; genus Buphagus; species Buphagus erythrorhynchus. The sequence continues at coordinate 23,555 of VZTT01034335.1, read as the reverse complement.
TGCCTAAACATGTATAAACAAATGGATGCACCACTGATGATCTGATAACCAGCAACTCTGTCTTCAGGTTTCTCATTCCATATGTAAGAAATGGTTATAAAATATCACTGAATCTTTGAAAAACACTAAATCTTAGTTCAATTTACATCAGGAAAATGTAACTCCATGCTTCGCTGGGTGTTGGAGGAACGCATGCATCACTGTAGATGTGGAGTAGTCAGCAGCTGCTTTTCAAGCTCTTTATTCTGGGGAAACGTTTTCCCAGGCATCACTTTTCATTAAAGATACTTGCCCACATGTATCATTCTGCAAAATGCAGAGTGGGTATAATAAATCATATTAGCACAGAGAGATGCCACCACACATTACACTAAAGAAATGCTACCTCATGATTTTTTTAATATTGAGGAAAGGTAAATCTTTCACATCACTTAGCATCATGGGAACACAGCCTGGCAGTGTGCAACCTGGACTGGGAGAAATATTAATATTTCAAATCTTTAGCTGGAATAGCATATGAATAAAAAGCATATAATTGTTTAGTTACAAATCTCTCAATCTAAACAGCTGTTACACACTCTTGGTTATCTCTGCCAGAGGTAGCTGATGATGGAATTTTCCAAATCTACCATGTAATCTTGTCATGTGGATAGGGCACAGGATGAAGTCTTGTTGCCCAGAACACATGAACGTTTTTTTCAGGTTTTTTCAGTCCTTCCT
>VZTT01034332.1:25826-53583 GCA_013400855.1 Buphagus erythrorhynchus | reverse complement strand
TTAAGGCACCATTGACTTCAGAAAAAATATGATCTTAATCACACTCTTGCTTTTTTCTTCCAATTGACAGATGAATTAATATGTTGCTGGCAATGAACAAGACTTTTAATCCTCTTAAGATGCAGCATTTTAGCTCAGGGTGAATATTAAAACCTCGCCTGTTTTAATTTTCTTTCACAATCAGACAGATCCAGACTTCTGACAACACTGTGGCATCATTTTGTTGCTTCTGCAGCAGCAAAATGTATTTTTGTATATCTCACCATCAAAATTTCACTAAACCATGCCTTTAGAAGCTCTACAGAGCTGTTTTATGATCCCCTTCAGTTGCATGCACTGCTACCTGAACACAGTCATGTGAGCCCATGCTCCTCAAACCCATCTTTTGGCACTCACTCTCCTGAGCAACCTGTGGGCAATCAGGTCTTGGAATGGACTTGGCCAAGCAGAATATGGGGAAGAGTACACAGCAAGACAGGCTGCCCTCACACAGCAAACTGCTCAAGTCACTGCTGACCCTCAGCCATCTCTACCACCTTTACCCATCTGCAGGATCAGAGGGTTCCCACTACCTGGGATGTTCTCACTGCAGCAAATGTTGTGGTCATGAGCAAACACAGCCTTGGGTCACCTTTGTACTCCTACATACCAGACCATTATGTTGGAACTAACAGAACTAACATACTGTTCTCCAAACAGGCAGAATCCAGCCTTTGGATAAAACAGTCTTTAGACACCTGTCACTCTGATTTTTTAAGATGCTCAATGCCTTCTTATGTTTTCATTCCTGTTACCAACTTTCTCACGCACTTTCTGTAAACAACTTATTGTTTTTCATTCTTTCATGTAGGTGGAGAAAGTTGATGGACTGTTAGTTTGTCCAGTGTNGTATTTTTTCAAAGAGAGTACAGTTCTTATAGGAAATATAAACCATCCTTTTTCTTTTCAATGATGGTTGAAGTAATTTCTGAATGAAGCTTGAAAAAAATTACCTTGATTTAAAGGTGCTGCTTAAGTGTAAACCTGAATGCTGCATCTTAAATGACAGCTGCTAGTCTCAAGGCACAAAGGTAGTTCAGGGAAATGAAGCACAGTCCCACAAAGGTGGATCTGGAGCAGCGCCTGAATGCCCACTGCTTACAGACAGCTCAACAGGCATCTTTCACACATTCTATTTTTGTTCTTTTATTTGTTTGTTTGTTTATTTGTTGCATAGAGTTTAGTGTCTTCAAGATACCAGCAGGACCTTAAGAAGGCTTCTGTCCTTCTGTAGTCTCACTACTTCCTCCCACACTCAAAAAGAAACCATTTCTCTTTCCACTTCCATTCCACAACTGTCAAGCTGCCTTTCTATAACTTGCATAACTGATGAGGAAGTGCTGACAGCAGGGTGCAGTGAGCTTCCCAGTGCATCCCCCACCTCCAGACCCTTCCCCTAGGGAACAGCTTCCGAAGAGTTCCAGTGCAGTTTCTGTTTAAAAGCTTCAGACCTGGCCAAAAGGAGATAGGTTGTCAAATTTCAAATCTGTGTTCTTTACACAGTACTCAGATGTGCTTTTGCACATCTCTCCCTTGTGGTATGCACTTACCTTTTACACAGCCACAACCAAAGTCTTACACAAGTCTCTTCCTCTCTGTGCTCCTACTCCTCAATTCTAGTCTAGACACAGTCTCCTACTAAGACAAGGAAATAGTGACCACTTGAGGAATGGGGGGACAAGCGTCCCCCCAGCTGGGGTCCAGAGATCCTCATTGGTCACTGTCACTCACTCTACTCCCAAAAAATGTTCACATCATGAGCCTCCTTGCATGCCTTGGAGCCCACCTTCACCATCCCAGCATGGACTTGGCTATCCCTGTTTTTTCAAATTCCTCATTTTGCTTTCACAGGGAGTTAAACCAAGTATCCATACATTGTTCTTATCAAAACCCAGGGTCTTCACAGGACAGCAAAGGTCTTGCCTGAGAAGTAACGGGCTAATGAAAGTACTATACAAGAGACTGTCTAGTGCCATTACAGCACTGCAATACAGAGCCCTTTCCAGCAAATACTGAAAAACCCAATCAAACACTGCTGTATTGCTGTGTGGTAGCAATCCACACAGCAGACTGGATTCATTTCCCAGGTCAGCAAAGGTTTTCCCTGCTACGGGGATGTACTTGAGTTTACAAAACCATTTTATCTAAAATCTTCATGAGACTGCAGTGGAAAGCTTCAGGGAACAGGCTCTGCTGAAAAGCCAGAGACCTGGCAATCAAAGTGCACTGCAGGGAAGAGACAGAGTCAGGGTGGACTGAGGTGTGAGCACAAAAGAATGTCAAGAGATGGCAGGAGGTTAACAGAGTAATATGGCAGGGAGCATCAGCCACTCCTCTGTGTGCAGACCCAGCTGCCTGAGCCACATCCTGTGACTGAAGAGAGCATCAACAACAAACCCCCTCTGAACCAGCACGGCTGTGGAGGAATTTTCCCACAGTAAAGATCACATTCATCGCTCTGTGTCAAGAACAATATTGCATTGTAACATCCCTGGGATTCCAGCAGACAGAATAACCTCAACCACGAACAAATTGAGAAGTGGCTAAAATGGAGAGGAGCAATGCTCCTTTGGCTGCACTACAGCACAGTAGATTTTATATGTTAACCACATGGCCAGCACAGTGACATGAACTCAAATGAAGAATGGAGACTAAATCTTAATAAACCTGAAAAAGGACAGAAACTCCCATGCATCAGGTAACAACAAGTTTCTGAACCTTATGGATGTATATGACTAAAACAAAATTTTAAAAAGAGAAAATAAATAAAGTAAGAAAAAGACAAAAAAAACCCAGAAACATTGAAGAAGAATTTGAAGTGCTCTCTTTACCTCTACAATCTCACAGATTTGTCTGTGGGAAGGAAATACGGTGATGGGCATGCAGACAACACTGCAAATGTCACTGCTTAAAAAAAAAAAATAAACAAACATTTTCAAATATTTTTTCAGGGTTCTTCCTTCTTTTTTTCCCTAAGTTTCCCTAACATGCGGCAAAGCTTACATCCTCTTTAGAATTAGACTACTCTTCTTATGTGTGATAGCCACTGCTATTTTTCTTCCTACGTATTTTTCAAGTCATCTCTCTCAGCATTCATATGAGTACAAGATTTCCCAGACACTCTTATTTTTTTCAGTCTGGGACCACTCTCTGTCTTCTCACAATCTTTACAGCAGGAAAGCTGTAGCCTGCATAGAGAGGAAAGCATAAATTACACTATGACAGGTTTATAAGACTAATTCTAATAAATACTTCTCAGTAGCCTCCTATTCACTGTCTCCCTAGAAGACCAAGGCGGGATTTTTCTGCTGGCAGCATTTTCAACTGCATCAACATATTTCATGAAAGTGCATGAACTTCAGCAATACTTTGCCAAGGAAGCCCACACAGGCTTGTAAACCAGGAGGCATGAGGAGGACCCCTCAGAGCCCTGGTAGGGCATTAGCCTGGGCTAAGACAGACCAGAGATTGGACCCTATTTCATGACCAGGTGCATTCAATCTACCTTTTTTTAGCTCAAATCAGGTCAGCCTTTGATCAAAGCTTCTTCCCCTACAAGACACTGCTCTGGCCAATTCAACTGACCAGGAGCCAGACAAGGCAGAGATCATGGATGTGAAGCAGGCATCCATGTCCGGGGATGCAGCCACCAGCACCTGCAAACCAGCCACGCCTAACTCGCTTCCCAAAGGCACCTTGTGTTTTCTTGCATGGTTTCATGCTGTTTTGTTTGGTATTCAGAAAATCCAAAGCCACTTGAAGACCTTTACATTTCAAAAGGACCTTTAGACATATCTTTGTTTCACTCTATCTACTGCCACTATTTTTTTATTGAGAAAAAAAATGTATTGCAGGCAGACAGAAATTACAGCCTGGAAAGAAGCAGTATCCAATGGTATAAAAACCAGCTATGTGCTCTGGATGGAGTACATACATTTTTCTTTCAGTTATTCTTTCATGATTGTTAATTGCCCCACTATTACTGTTTCAAAAACCACTTCATGTCTTTCCTACATCTATTTATTTGAATATTGGTTCAGCTGTGTCATTGAAATGCTTAGAAACCCAAGCACATTTTTCAAAAGCTATTTAGGAACTTCTTTATTTAAGTACCATTGGCTTTTCTTGAAAGTCACATCACTTCTGAAAACAGGATTTAGATGCATGATGACATTGAAGGAAATTGAGAACATCTTCATTTTGGAGACATTAAACAGTCCAACACTGACCCACATGCACATCCTTTGCTACCAAAGTCTTTTATTGCTGATATTCAAGAGAATGCTGCAGAGAACAGAGAGGTCTTGTGTTCATGCCTGTTTAAATCACATAAACCATGAAAGGCTGGGATTAAAACCAGAGGCTGAAGGATGATGTCCAAAAGCTAGAAGCTTTAAGTATTAAAGAATCTCCTGCAACACTCACAAGAGTTTCTTTCTGTGTTACATTTGTCATGGAACATACCCAATTTACCTTTTACCTTTTACCCTTAGACAAACTCAATTCTCTGTATCACAACCTGAGTACACAAAATAAATAAGACTCAAATGAGCAACATTAAAAAAAAATATTAAATGAAAATGAGAATTGATCTGGCGGTGGAGTTCTTGCCACTCCATCTGTTGACTCTCCTTTTCCAGTTATTTTGAGAGTTGCATTGACTTTCAGAAATACTGAGAAAGTCTTTTAAGCTTTTTTCTTATGCAAGATGTGCAGCTGGACTTCTTTGGTCTCCATGAAATTCCTGTACCCAATACCTCTGCTCTTTTCCTTTTCAGCACAAGTACAGAGAATCCAACCCCACCCCCGCTTTTTGTTGTGAAATTGGAACATGCCCAACATTTTTTCCTCAGTAGACAATTTATTTTTAAATCCATGGCTAAGAATGCAGCATAATATATTTTAAAACAAATGTTCTTAGTCATCGCTTCCATAATACTTCAACCCCTCCACAGGAAATATTATTCACAACACCAACAGAATAAAAACCAATGGGTTTCTATTAGCAAGTATCCACAGGTCTTCATTTCAAATCTCAACAATAGTAAAAAACTTCTGTAATAAAAACTTAGATAAAGACTGATTCTTTGCATTAGCACTACTCAACAGCTGGAGATCTGTCTGGAAGGTATACCCTATTTCAGTGTGACATAACTGATCAACTACTGACATGAGTGCTTAAGTTATGTTGTCCATATTAGAAGCATGACAGGTCTTCAAGTAAGTAAAGTTTAATATTTATTAGGAGGTAATATAGGTCTAAAACTAAATTGCCTTCCTGAAACAAATTCTCATTCATGGCAACTGGCCTGGTATTGTAAAGAGGGGTTTTTTATCTCAGATGAGGAGTGTTAAGGTCTCCTATACCATCATTTCCTGTCCTTAAAAGCACATCAAACATGCACAGAAAATGAGGTTAAATGACTGGTGCTTCTACCAAACTAGTTTGTTCTCCTTCTTTTTCCACATAGCACTGATAAATAAAGATGTATTTTGTGTGAGTGAGCAGGGAGAACATATGTCAGCTGTAAAGTGTCAAGTTCAAATTGTAAGGTTTAGCAAATTAAGTTTTTATAAATGTCAAGGCCATGGACCCACACCATGAACCTGGGCAGGCAATTTTGGTCATCAACAGGAAATATTCCTTGGTTTCCTGACTATCGCATTACAATTTGGTACAAAAGTGTTTCTGCCATATAATACAGAAGCAGATGAAAATCTTCATTGCACTTAGGGATTTTGTAGGAAATAAGATACTGTAATCTTACTGTGCACAGCTGGGGAAAAAATAAGTTACAAATTACTGCAAATAAAGTTTAATTTAATTGCTGCATTTCTTCTTTCCTTTAGCTGAATTATTACTTTGCTTACTGTCATGACTTTTTATTTTTAGGTTCTTTCTATTAAATCAAGTAGGAATAGGCTGTATTTGAAATGTTGCTATTTTTCTTACAAAATTATTCCAAAACACACACAACTTAGGCAGAAACCACGCATTCATGACCAAACATGAACACATATTTTTAATTCATGTTTCTGTTGACATCACTGTTAGCAGGTCAGACCATTCAAAAATGTAACAGGATAATGCCTTACGGAATTTTAAAACAAAGTCAAAACAGTCAAAACATTAAATGGTCTGACCTGTATTAAGCATTTTCTCTCATCTTCATTAAGAAGTTAAAGGCAGTTATAAGCACACTGTTTCCTAAAATTTGCTTAACAGAGGCAACATGGGCAGAATCATGGAGCATATCTGCATCACAGCTCAGAAATGGTATTCTCCAATTTGGTACTCCAGCTAAAACTAAGCTGCCTCTCACTCCCTGCGCCTTCAATTGGAAGAACTAAAGGCAAAGATCATGGTTTAAGATTAGAAAATGTACTGGAAACGGCAATGAGATTAATAAACAACAGTAACAGCAACAATATTAGTAACAAAGCTATAAGACAAAGAAACAATTGACATCTGTGCACCTTTTCTGGACAGAAAGTAACCTTTCTCTCTTAAAGAGCAACAGAGTCCCCTTCTCCTGCCCCTGGCACTCTCACGAGCTGGTGCTGAATAACATTTGGGCCTGGCCACATCCCATCCCAACTACTGCAAAAAAATGAATCCTGTTCCTGGCCAGAACCAGGACAGTCTGATATTCAAAAGCTACAGCTTTTGTTGTCCTGCTAACACTATGGTTTGCTGAGTGGAAAGAACAGGATCAGAAAATACAGCACACGTGACAGTATTTGCAATAAAGAGGATCTATGCCTTTGGGCAGACCTTACACATCCATAGACCAGAGCCTGTTTGAGTACCTGCTGAGAGAGGGACATTCATCTCCATGGCCACAGAGCTCCCAAGGATACCTACATTCCATGGCAGTATTAAATAGACATTAAATAAGACAAACAATTCTACCTCCACAATCACTTTTGCAATTAGATTCATTCAGAAAATCTATTTGCAATCACTGGTGAACAAGCTCTCATCTCCTGTTCCTGCTGGAGTCCAGTGGTTTTAGACTCAGAGCTAAAACACGAGTTTCCTGCAGCCCTGTGTATTTAAGGCAGATGTCTCCCAGAGAAGAAGCATGGATGTGCCACTCACCTACTTGTATTTACATGGGGCACAAAGGAACTGTCTAAACAGAACAATGTTTCTAGTCACAAATGTCTTACCTTGAAAAACAACACACCCTACATGTTGGACCTCATCCTGTCCTAGAGCCTTGGGTTTACCCAAAACCCCAAATCCCAGCAATCTTCTTGCCTCTTGTCATTTTTGTCTCTTAGGATGAAAGACCTAATCTGTATGGGATCTCTTTCTCTTACTGTTCATACAGTTCATAGAGCAGAAACCCAACTTGGCTCATAAGCATGGTTGATTTCCACCTAACTGCACAAGGAGAGGTTCCAAAGTCATGGGTCTCACTGTCAGAAAACAACTGCCGGCTTGCTGTGCCAGAAAATCTCTGGCCCTGGCTGTCCATGAAGTATCACATCTGTGCTGAGACACAAATGTTGTGAACCAGAACACCAGTTACAACTATCAATGGTTTTCATACAGCAGATGGAATTCATAACTTCATAGGGGGATATATCACACATGGTTATGAATACACCTAAAAGCTCCTGAGAGCCTCACTTATTTGCAAGTAACAAGAAAGTTACAGTGATTCCTTAGATTTCTCCTTCTGTTTAATGCTGAAGATTAAAAACTTTAAGATCAAGCAGAGAAGGAACAAAGAAGATGAATATCTGGTAAAAACCTGTTAACCTAAAATAAAACCCTATGTACTTATTTGAGATAAAGAAGCAAAATTTTTCAAACACACCTACTGTTTGAAATCTCTTCCAAGATTATGGACTCTTCTGAATCCATAAAAGTAGTAGCAAGTATTGCATACTTCTTTTATGGCTTTAGAGAAAATGAGTAATGGAAAAATGTATCAAATGTCTACATCACACAGATTAGTCAAACCACAACACACAGTCAAGATATTGTTATGGGTGAAATATTCCTGTGTACAACTTTACAACATTAAACTTTAAATATCCACCATTACCTGTAATTTCCCAAACTGTAAAACACTTTGGTACCAAGTTTGTGAAAATTTTTTAAGGAGTCCACCGCCTTGCCATGGGCAGGGACCTCTTCCACTAAATCATGTTGCTGAAAAGCCCATCCAACATGGCTTGAACACTTACAGGGATGGGGAATCCACAGCTTCTCTGGGCAGCCTTGTTCCAGTACCTCGCACATTCACAGTAAAAATGTCATCCTTATATTCAATCTAAACTTACAATCTTTCAAGTTAAACCACTGCCCCTTCTCCTGTCACTACAGGCCCTGGTAAAAAAATCTAAATTTACTACCTCTTAATTTAAAACCACTGTCCCTTCTCCTGTCACTACAGGCCCTGGTAAAAAATCTGTCCCCATCTTTCTTATAAGCCCCTCTGGAGACTTCTCTGGGTTGAACAACACCAGCCTTTTCAGCCTTTCCTCACAAGACAGGTGTTCTGGCCCCAGAATGAGACATCAGAAGTAACATCCAAATTCATCACGTTTATTGGTCAGACACTGGAAGGAGTTTAATTTCCATCTCACGGATGCTAAAACTCACATAACGTGCACACAAAGACAGATGACACATGGTACATAGAGGAAAGCAAACAGGCTCTTGGAAGGCAAAGATACAGCCCAGAACATCAAACCTGGTTTGCTCCAGGTTCCTGGTTTGCTCCTGTTCAGCTGCATCAGTAACTTCAGCTCAATGACCTTCCTGTCTGCCACATGCTATCTCCTCATTTCATAAATCTTGACAAAACTACATAAAAAGAAGCAAGATTCTCAAGCAATTTAAGTAACTTGTACGGATAGTTGAGTCCATGGAAGTAAATACATTCTGACAAAAGCAATGACCAGATTTAGGTTTTTTGCCTGGAAATCTCTCCTTTGTTCAAATAAACACCTAGCTACTCATCAAACTTTGCCGCCTTTGCCTAGAAGTTTGAGCAAGGAAGACACTGAATTCCTCAGACTCTGCTTTCAATGACTTGAAATTATAGCGTCACAGAATATCTTCGGTTGGAAGGGATGCCCAAGGATCATCGAAGTCCAGTTCCTGAACTCCTCAAAATTGTCTTTGCCACAGCCCATGGTTATCCTCAAGTGTCTGCCAGCTTGGCCTTAGTCTCCCAGTGAAAGTGATGTGGTGTTACCTCTTTTTCTTGTCCCAGAGGACACCAATACCTACTCATATCCAGCTTTTAGTGCTCCCCAGGTTGCTGAGCGACGGCAGGGTTTGCCACTTTCCACTACCTACACACCTCCAAGAGAACCTCCAAAGCACGACAAACTAAATCTGACAGGAATTTTAGTATATAATGTTTTACATTAGCTAGAGGAGCTATAGAATTAAAGCTTCTGGTCAGTCAATGCCCTTCTGTTTCCATTTACGGTTAAGAATGCAAAAACTTGATGGTAATTTCTTTCCCAAACTCTCCTCAGCCTGTTCCAATTTTGGGACATAATTCAGTCTAGTCAAAAATATTTTAAACAATGTGGTTTATTTATAATCAGAAAAGTCATCTTAGTAATCATCAAAATTACTAGAAGTTACTAAATTTAAAACACAACGGCTGCATTTTCCTCTCTCTCCATACAGAGCAACAGACTGAGCACAAAATCTAAGCACTGCTTTACACAGCTCAACAGAATTCTCTCCTTCCATGAACAGCTGCAGCCAGAGCCAGAAAAAGAAATCTTTTTAGGCTTGCTAACCAACCAAAATGTGTTATTAGGAATAGCAAGGAATATGAAACAAGTAATCTATTCTATGTATTGTAGTTCGCTTATACTTTATGAGTACTATCACCTATCCAAAAACATGACTGTGGAGGGAGATGTAACCATATTAATACAAATGATAAGATTAAAAATCAATGTTATTTATGCCACATAAGAGTCAAAAGAGAAAGGATACTGTAAGTGTCTGTAGAATAAAGCAGCAGAATTACAAAAAAGCAGCCATTCAGTAAGATAAGGGACAAACTGAGAACTATACAAGAAGACAAACATTCACTGAACACATCTTTTACTTGCAGCAGTCAGTATGGTTAAGATGCTGCTGAAGTAAAGAACTATGAAAACTCAAAATTGGAAATACAGTAAGACCATCCGTAAGAGTATAAAAAGGCAAGCCAAGTAGCAAACTCACATGAGAAAGTAAACTAGAAATGAAGGAGGGGCAGATCACAACAGTTGCCTTCCCATTGAAAGTCATTTCCCATTGTTTGCTGAATCTGCATTGGTATTACCTATTCTCAAGAAAAAAATACACAACCCCATAAAAAACAGAAATTTGTCCACACCTCCCCTAAAGCAACACTAGAAATGCTGAGTGACTTCACCACAGAGATTTCTATGTTCTGTGTAGTTTCTGGAGCAAAGTCTGGTTGCACACACAAAACTCTCTACACTGCTTAGAAACATCAAGAACACATAAAAACCCTTGGTTTACAGTGTGGTGGTTTGACCCTGGCTGGATGCCAGGCACCCACCAAAGCTGCTGTATCACTCCCCTCCACAGGAAATAAAACAAAGGGTTCATGAGTTAAGGACTGGGAGAGATCACTCACCAAATACCATCACAGACAAAAAAGGGGATATTAACTGAATTTATTACTACCAAAATCAGAGCAGAATAATGAGAATTAAAATACATCTTAAAAACACCTTGCCCCCAGCCCTCCCTCCTTCCCAGCTCTACCTCCTCCCCAGAGTGGTGCAGGCAGGCAGGGAATGGGGGTTATGGCCAGTTCATCACCTGTTGTTTCTGCCACCACTCAGGAGGAGTCCATCCCCTGCTCCAGTCTGGGGGCTCTCCCACAGGAGACAGCTCTCCATGAACTTCTCCAGCATGAGTCCATCCCACAGGCAGCAGTGCTCCCCAAGCTGCTCCACTGTGGTTTACTCTTCCCCAGGGTGTCACCCTTCAGGCACAGCCTGCTCCAGTGTGGGTGCCCCACAAGGTCACAACCCTACCAGGAAACCTGCTCCAGCATGGGCTGCTCTCTCCAGGGGTCTGCAGGTCCCTGCCAGGAGCCTGCTCCAGCACAGGTCTCCCAGAGATTCACAGCCCCCCCTCAGGCATCCACCTGCTCCAGTGTGGGCTTCCTCCATGGGCTGCAGGTGGATCTCAATATCCCCGTGCATCTCCATGGGCTGCAGGGGCACAGCTGCTTTTCACCATAGTCTGCACCAAGGTCTGCAGAGACATCTCAGCTCCAGCAGCCGAGGCATCTCCTCCCCCTCCTTCTGCACTGACCTGGGTGTCTGCAGAGTTGTTCCTCGTATTCTCACCCCACTGTTCTCTGGCCACAACTACTTCTGTGCAGTAACTTTTTTTTTCTCTTCTTATATTTGCTACCACGAAAGTGTTACCTCCATTTCTGACTGTCTTGGCCAGTGGTGTGTCCACCCTGGAGTTGGCTGGCACTGGCTGCCAGACATACAGGAATCTTCTGCCAGCTTCTGAAGAAGCCACCCCTGTCGCCCTCCTGTCGCCTCCCTACCAGAACCTGGCTATGCAAACCTAACACATACAGAGAAATACTGGAGAAATTCACCAATAAATGAAGTGTTTGCCTTTTCCTTTCATAAGAAGAATTATTTTTAATTTAAAAAATACACAGTAAGCCCGCTCCTGCTCATATTTCATGTTCACTTAACTGCTCTCAGCTGCAGTTGTTACAATACAATTGGGCAAATTTAGCTATTAGAAGTATTTCCACAGCAAACTACTTCACATTCAAACTTCTTTTTATTTTTCTGACCTAGCCATTATTGTTCAGCATTAGAAGATGTAGCAAGCTAAAGAATGGTCAAGGGCTTGTCTACCAAGGCAGCTATTCTTGAAAAGCCACTGTACTCTCAAATATTTATACCATCTTAAGAAGGGACAAGGCTGAAAGATGTAGTATGAAAAGAAACATAGGAGATGACTCACTAGAATAGAACACCTATGCCAATGCCCTTGAAATTCAGTGTGAGTTGCTGGTAGTCATACAAATTTGCTTTCTTGTATTTTGTCTTTCAAATCTCTCTGAAGTTAAGGTTCTGCCTTGAAAGACACCAGCAAATGTTTTGTTCCATTTATGAGTATCTGTCATAAAAGCACATCACAGCTGAGACTACTCTCACTAGAACACTTTACAGAGAAAAATTTTAAGTACTTAAATTGCTTCTACCTAGTATGCCTCATTATAAGTCTCTTTTACCTTGTGGTTAATTTACAACAAGCCACACACACACAAAATCCAGTAAGTGCAGAACAGGTAGAGAGCTGGCATTACAAACCTTTGAGACCCGTTCAGCACTTGACAACCTACCCTAAGCCCTACCTGCAATGCTGTTTTTCATCTTTCATAACTTAAAAATTATCTTTGGTCTGGATGGATGACATAAAGGAGCTAGCATTTAACACAGCCATGTATAGACCATGTATTTGAGCCCCAACCTAGTTGAAACTTCCCAAATAAGCTCACAGACAAAATCCCAATGAAGTAGACGTGTGCTATTCCAGAGGCTCCTGATGTTGAAGAGTCTTTTTGAACTGTCTGATCAGTTTCAAACTCCTACATTTTTAAATAATGCTGTTGTGTACACACAAAATGTCAAGGGCAATCCAGAGAAAGAATATAAAGCAGCTTGAGAATAACTGAATGGGCAGAACTAGAACTCGATTGATTTGATTTATAAAAGAACAACCTGATACATGATTTTTTTTTAGCAAGGCAGACATAAGCATCAAAGGCAGTGATTTCTTTCCTGAAAAAATCTGTGATAAAAGACACCAAATGCTAAAATAAGCAATATACATATTATTTTTTAAAGATTTATATTGAAACAAAAGGGATATTTTTTAAAATTTGTATCAGTGTCCATGGTTACAGACGCCTGAACAGATCAGCTGTACTGAGGGGCAAGGGATACACAAAAAACAACAACCTTTGTTTCAACATATACAAAACCAACAACAAAGCCATGTCTGCCTGTATGCACAATGCTCAGACAGATTAGACATGTGATCTATCTAATAACAGCTGGAGAGGAGACAAACCTTCAGGAAATAAAGATAATTTTGCTGTTTGTACAGAGTAAGTCAGCCAGAGTCAGACACACTTTACACCATAACAATTAGCACAAATTTTCCAGAGCCTTAGAAAGTACTTTATGTCTGTAAAAACACTTTGTGGCCTTAACAGCTGGGGCAGTGGGTGGAGTAAAGGCAGGCAGGCAGGCTGGTACTAGTCACCTCCTCAGCACCTCCACGCAAACTGTCCTCACTGTCTTAAAGCCTGCAGTCTGCAGGAGCATGGGCACATAAATGCAGCACCTATCACCACAGCGGTTTTAACTCGCTGTTTAGCTTATTTTGTGGTACTCACTTCAGGAAAACAAATATGAGACACCTTCAGCCAACAACCATTTTCCATTTTTTGTCGTACTTAAAATAATCCAGCTTTATGGCAGTCATCACAGTTCCTTCAGCTTCCTGTAGCCTGAGATGAACACGTTGTGAACCTCATCTTTCACCTGACCTTGTAGAAGCCATCTACAGGACCCCCTCCCAAGCAGACTTCCGAAGCTCAAGGGTGGGACTTACTTTTGCCATACAACTACATCAGCTGTAGGATGGCCCTACAACTTCATTCCTTACCTGTCATCTGACTGTGACAAGGTAGTACTTCCCCTCTGCGGGTAGGTAACACGATGCAATACAGGGACATTTAGGGTCCCCAGTGGCAGATGGAGCTGCTCCCCAGCACTCCTTTAACGCCTGGGGCAGTGTCCGCCTGTGCAGGTGCTGCCTGTGCAAAGCAGTGACCCTTCGCCAGGTCTCTGGCAGCAGGCACACTTAGGTTTGGGACCAGGTTTGGGACAGACTTCATTCCCCACAGGCCGCAGCTGCCGCTCTTTGTCCCGGCATGACTCCCGCGTCTTTAAAAGGATGCCCTCTAGTGTGAGAACTGTACAAGCCTTTTCTACTTCTGCCACATTACTGAGTATCAAATGCAAAATCTACTTACGGCAGCTGAGGCAAGACACGGTGAAGGGCTGGCTCAAGCACTAAGGAAAAGACTGGAAGGCAACCACCGAAGACAAGGGAAAAAAAACTTGTACAAACCAACAGCACAGAACAAAAATCTGATCTCACCGTTCCCAGCTGAATAACAACCACTAGGAAATGGAAATGACTCAAACGCCAGTGCACTGGCTTCTAGTTAGTTTCTGCACGATAAAACATCTTGCGTATCAAAACTACAATTTCAAATTCAATGAATCCTTTTTACTAAACTTAAAAGTGCAATATGCCAAACAGTAATGTTAACTGTGTCTGTAAGTAAATATGCAATTTATTTTGTTCACTATAAATTAAGAACAGTAGTCAAACCTCAGACATTTCCCCTTTACTGCCACGCAGTGCTGGCAATCATCAGACCAGAGGGACTTGTATTTTAAGAACAACATTGAGGACCTGAGTCAGTCAATGTTGTTCTTGCTGAACTACAGCATTCACAGAAAGCAAACACCATAAGCAATTTGTTTGAACTGGCACATATTTTAGGTTTATTATTATTTTATGGTATTCGCACATCTCTCATTAATATTAACTTATATTCCAAACTGACAGCATAACTTCCTGCAAAGGCAATGGCTGTGATGTAAAGAATTACACTAGTATGAGTAAAAGAATACTGTGCCATTATAGATGCACCTAATACATTGTGTATCAGATACTAAATGTTTTTCTTTCAGTAAGCAAAGTATTGTTTGGTTTATTACCATGCTTAATATAGAGAGTACATGAATAAGTACATGTTAATAAGTCAACTAACGGCTGACTAAAGCGTAGATAATTAAATACCCCAGGTGCTTCTGAAAACATTACCCTGCAGATATAATTCCAGTCTGTGTGTTTAAAATACATATCCCAAACAAACTAATGTTGCAAACTGGAACAGAAGAGATACTTTTAATGAGAATTTATCTTCACCTTGAAGACCAAAGTCAGAGAAAACCTGCCTTCTGCATATAAATAAAAACACATCCTGAGAACTGCAGAGCCCACCCTGAACCAGTCATGTCCCTACCTACTGCATCAATGCCATGCGTTTTTGATGCTTACACAAGGAGAGAGTTCCTGAGGGACTAAGCCCAGGAGCCCACAGCTGTAGCTTGCAGCACAAGGCTTTGCAAGGGAATGCTGGCCACCATGGGTACCACCAAGCTCCCTCTCTCCTAAAACAAAGGCATTTGTGAGAAAAGGCTTTATAAAATGTCATCATTCCCAGCATCCTTTTCCCTTAAATGCTTCTCTGTCACATTAGATTAGGAAAGGAAAACAAACACAAAGGCAAACAAGAGAGATTTTGGTTGGCTGGCTTCTCGTTATTCATTTACTGTTTATTATTGATTTTTGTGCCCGTGCAGAAGGATCACGTGTGCACTGGAAAGAGGACGATGGTAACGTACAGAGGGCTGTGTATGCCAGGGAGCAGCTGTCTGTGGGCTCTCTGTGGCTGTTTTTTTGGATTGTTGGTTGTTTATTTTAGACTAAGAAAGTCTCCAGTGTTCAGCTTGGACTAAACCACAAACTCCAGCTCTAAGAGTCTGCTGCCAAGATGCAAAGGGGTCATAACCCAGAGTGGAAGAGCTGAGATCTAGGGTGATCCCCAGGGTGGGAGCTGCCCTCCCAGTGAGCCAAGCTGGGCTGGCATTCACAGCCACGGAGCCACCTTACAACAACCAAGGGACAGCTGCTCTCGCTCACACCAACACACAGCATGGGCCACCACAGCACAGCAAAGAGCATGGCAGTACCCTGACCCACACACTGCTGCCACCGGGCAACAGGAACTCCACTGCACCTAGGGAAGGACAGATTTGTAAGGAAGGAATATTGTAGGATATTTACTTCAAGCCTGTATTACTAGCTCACCCAAGGAAAGTAGCAAACAATGCCAATTAGTTCTGCACATCACCGACTCTGCATCCCAAATGGCAAACACAAGGGGAACAGCACTGCATTTTATTACATATATATTACTAACATAAATATATATAATGTAATATATATCAATATATTTTGTATAGATAACATATTTTATATATTACTGTATATATTACTCAGAAACAAAAACAATCGCCCAATAACAGTATTGTTCCATAATCAGTCATTACCAGTTTCAATGTGGCCTGAAGAAAAATTGGGATTTTTAGATCTACCTGACTTATGGAAGAGTAAAATAGTACTTGAAGCACCCAAAGTTTTCAGTGAGTGGTTTATTAATTACTGGGTTTGGCTTATGTCATGCAAAATTTGTCACACCGTCAGAAAGCCTACAATACCTTGTAAAACTGAAAATTTATATTGCAACTTCAAGAGTTATAAAAAAGTGTGGCAACAGAACTGATTAAAAAGTTTTAAACATAAAAGCAGGTAAGAAACTTTGCAGATTAGGTTTAGACAGGCCAACTTCTTTTCATGCTAAATGCCTTTATTTAACCTGCACTGCCATCAGTTCTCAGGTTCTTGATACCTGGCATGTTTCAAATCCAGGAAGGCAGCAAATGTACAAACTTAATTCAGACTGCTGGGAGGTGTATGAGAGTCATTCATGCTATATACTCTCTTCTATCGAGACTAATGTAAAAAAAAAAACCTCTTGGGGCAACATTATCATTTCCTTAATTCAGTAGGAGCTTTGCCAACTGCTTCAAGGAGAGCAGAATTGCAACACAGACTTTCTCAAAATAATAATGGAAAGTTAATATCAATTTCTACCTCATGATACCAGTCTATCAGCTAAGGCCTTCAAATAAAGCAATACCAGCCCTTACAAATAACACCTGCATGACCTGGGATGTCCAAAGATTTTCCTCTGCTTTGGTGTGAACAAATGGCAGAGAAATAAAACTACATCTGAAAAAGTCAGACTAAGTTATAACTTAAGATCTGTACAAAAACAGTTAAAATGTATCACAACAAATCCAACAAACCAAGACTATTTCAACAAAATAAATAAGCACATAGCAAGGTAAAAGGCAGGATATGGTAGTTTCCAAAGTGAATGCTTATTTAATTTTTGAATGGGAACAAAAATGCTGAATGTGGAGAGAAAAAAATAAGTAAAGGGCAAGAAAAGAGACACTGTGACAGGAGAAAGTAAGATATAATTCAAAGGACTTAACATGTTCAAGACATGGTTGAGTGTAAGGTTAGAGGATGTACAGAGAGCAACTTGCTGAGGGAAATTACATTTGTAAAAGCAAGCTCCATGTTGAGACAGTTTTAATAAACTGTTCAAACCTCCCAAATTATGCCAGAGTACTTCATATTTCTGTTTTTAAAATGCAAACCTAAGTTACTGCAATTTTTTAGGATAACAATAAATTAAGCAATGGAGGTACATGAAAAAATAGGATCAAACACAAAATAAATAAATCATGCCAGACCAACCAGGTGCACCCCTTTACTAAAAATATTCAGTTCTCTTACCAAGAAAAATGTGTAGCTCTAAACTGTCTGGATTTCAGTAAAGTACTGACAGTGCTGTAGAAAGCTGGTTAAAACAGGAGAGCAAGAAACCTGCAGCCAGCCTGCAAGTGCTGGATGGTGTGGAGAGCACATGGAGCTGCCAGCTGAGCCTGACAGAGTATTTTCATTACCAAAACCTGGGGGTGCACAAGGCACCAGGCATGAGCTGCCATAGACACCGTATCAAAGTTAATGGGGCAAAAGGCAAGGAACAGCAAGGAAAAACTATTTTCACTTGAAGGTGAGAAGGATTAATTACACTGTATAAGGCAATTAGTAAAGCCTTATCTTGGCATGTGATGGAGAGTGTACAAACCCAGTTATGAAATGGCCACAAAACCGAAAGAATAAAGTACTACCAGCAGAATCAAGGATATCCAACAGTTTTAGAACACACAAGGACAACTCAATTGACTCAATCTTATAAGGGATGGACAGGCAGGAAAATTGTCACATGAGTACACTGGGAGCCAATCTTCATGGTAGTGCTGCTGCTTCTGCAGGTAAGGGAGAGAGCTGTCACAAGCACAATGTGCAAGCCAGCGACAAATACATCTAAACACAGTGAGAAAAAAGCTTCTATCCACGAGAATTATCAAGTCCTGGAAAAAAAATCTTTCAGTGCAGCAGTTTATGGAACGATAATGTAAAATATGACTGAGTGTTGGAGTTGGGCACCCAGAGAAGCCTGTACACCTTCTCCAGCACCACAAAGCACAGCTCCTACACACTCCTCACTGGAGGACATCAGGGGTGGAAACTCTCCGCCTTCTGCAGAGCCACGGACAAAACACTCTCAGCTGTAACACAGGCCAAACCCTCCTGGCCAGGTCTGAGGAAATCCTGCACTCGGACACCTTCAGAAATCCTCGAGCTAGTCACAGCTCCTTGGGACTTGTGCTCCCCACAAACTATGTGGCTTTTGGGGTGACTGCTAACACAGCTGTCATCAGCACTTTCAAGCCATAAACTCTTGCCAAGAATTTCTGGGAATACGTAGGACAATATTAACTGCTAAAGCGATTCACTTGTGCTTTTATCAAACCTCCTTTGTCCTGACCCAACGAGCAGGACAGTCAGACACAGGGACCAGAAGGCACTTTCACAACAATGCAGCATAATATAGGAGCCTACTTCAAGCAGGCAGATAAATCCATCAAGTCAAGCACTACAGAGAAGACACTTCTGACTTCTAAGATCCGTAACTGTGCATCAGTGCAGCCCTGCACAAGACTTCCCCAGGTCCGTTTCTTCACAGGGAGGGCTCATCAGCTCAGCTGCAGCATCCTGCTGCTGCACAAAGTTGGCTTCTGCTCAAGAAGTATCTTGAGCGTCACTCTGGGACTGTGTGTCCCCTTGTCCCCTGCACAGGGTGCAGAAGGCCAGCTGTAAGCCTTCTCTGACAGGCTCTGGTTTAACCTTCTCTCTGAAAACTGAGGAAATGAGTAGCCTGGGACTCTAAGCCGAGATTTGTGTAAAACATACCAGATGGGTACACTGCTATCAAGTTAACTTCAGTATTAAAAATAGCAAAAGAAATTTCACATGGAACATTAAGTGCATTAGTGGATCATATAACCTTGCTTCAGACCAAGCCATGCTGTAAACAATTTTCAGCCCTCAGCATAAACATACAGGACATGTCATGAAAACATTTAGTTATGGGAAGTCCAACATATATGACATACTCAGGTTACAAGCATATTTTCTTGAGAAATAAATGGCCACCTTACAAAATATGATGACAATGATAACAACATTTCTTGTGATTTAAATTTGATCTCTGAGTGTCTTGCCACTGTGCACAAGACCCTGCATTTCAGCCTAACAGTCCTGACATTTAATAAGCCAAGTTTATTTGTAGAAAGTGAGCTGGAAATTAGTTCTCATGGTTGCAGTTGGCACACTACACAGAATAGGAATCTTAAAGATGACTGCATTTCATTTTTGCCCTATAGCTTTCATCCTTCTAACTGGTGTATTTAAGTGCACTTAATCACTTAAGCAATGGGTCTACCACAGTGACAAATCTCCAGTTTAGACTCCACAATAATAAATCTTTGTCTTCTCTCAGCAGCTGGCGAGGTTTGATTTGGACTTTGAATTTAGGCCCTTTCCTCAGGCTTAACAGTTACAACTTGTTTGCTCTGTCTGCTGAAAGCGTGACATTAACTCTTGTCTTTAAATGCATTATTGTTGCTTAAGCTTAGTGTTCTTGGTGTTAAAATTGGTTGCCCTTCTGCAGTGCCTGACTAAGACACACACAAAAAAATTCCAATTAGCCTGTGCTGGGATTTCACAAAACAACTTTAACTCATTAATATTTACACAGCATCACTGGTCCACATGACACTTCACAGACATGAGGACAAGCTGGAGTTTATAACACAATCTTTCAATAGATGCCTTCAGTGCCACAAAGAGCTAATTTAAAAACAGGTGGAAGGAGCCTTCACCCATCCCCTTTAATAGCCAACAAAGGAGTAACATCCCCACAAGCACCTCACAGTCTCTCCACAGGACCAGGATAGGCATTATCCTAAATTCTATGACAGATTCCCTAAGTGTGTTTCTGAAACAGCTCTGGTAAAAAAAGGCAAAACTTAGGTGCAATCATCAAACCACAAGAGGAAAAACTACCTTTGGGCAGAAATGACTGGGAGTAATATGGGGACTCATCCCCCATATTACTATAGGCTTCCTGCAGTACCTTAGTAAAATATTTAGGCCCAAGTCTTTGAGAATTCATGCATATGAATTATCTGTGCAGTAAAGCCCTGGGCCTATGCTTGTGAAACAAAGTAAACCAATGAAGGTTTGCAGGATCAAGGTTTCATTTCCCTTTGCCTTAGTTCTCCCTGTTCAGTTCAATAGAACTCTCCGTTGCATTCAACATTCTGACAGGTATCTAGAGCAGGGCCTGATTTTGCTAAATATAAAATACCTTCTTAAATAACTAATCTTGGATAAAAAAAGGTGAATCCTGACTTGTTGTGACAGCCACACAAAAGGCTTCATTAGCTTCTGACAGCAATCTTTGTTCCTTCAACCTAGAAGAAAGTGCTTTGGCCCTCCAACCTAAGTCACCACTTAAGTGGTTTTATTTGCTTTACCACTTGCCAGGAAGACAAATAACTCTCCTTTAAGCATAGAGCTTGCCAGCTGACTGAAAAACACGCAAAAACCTTGGACTCAGTGGGGACTACTCTCTGGCATGCACACAAAAGTACTGGTACATCTGGGACTGTCAGAGCCTCTGTGCACAACATACCTGCACACCACCAGCAAGTGCTTTTAGCTGGCTGTGGGGGTTTTTAAACCTCAGCATGATAATGTTTTAACTAGTCAGCTCTCCTGTTTACTATGGGCCTTTAGATTTCACTCCCAGCTTCCCCACTGAAGAGCCTGGCAATACTGATTACACTGAGGGTCTTAATACTACAAGAGCCAAAGATGAAGAGGCATAATATCCCTTACCATATCAGCTGGGTCCAAAAACACATCTTCAAAAATCTCTTATAAAAAATACTTAGCATGTGCATTTTTCTGGATTCAGTTTGCAGCCACCCCTTCTTTAAGATCTGTCTTCCCTATACTAAAGGCTACTTTACTACCTACTGTCTTCCCACCACTGAGTTGACAGCATAAGCAACCACCTCTCTACTAAAGTGAGGGCACTGCATGCAGCATGTCTCACAGCCAGGCTGCTTCTTCAGCCCACTGGTGATTTGGGTCCCAATTCTTACAATTTAACATGAATTTTACCTCCAAATATTTAGGAAGCTCACTGTATGTCTGTCAACTAGATTAAAGCTCTCACACCTCCTTAGCTACTGCCAAGTAGCTTTTCTGTGATTAGATAAACAGCTTGAGCTTCCTTAGGCTAGCAGTGTGGTTTTGCTAGACTCTCCATAGCTCCTCTCAAGAGAATCCATTTTAAAACACAGGCGGGTCATTCCCTCAAAAATCCCTGTTTTATCAAACATCATTTCCTAATTCCTGCCAGGTGCTGCTCTAGGCAGGCATCATGACCTTCTATTTTTCATTTAATGTACAGCCTTGGCACAGAATTATGTACTTTTCTCTTTCTTTTCAGTCCTTGAGGCACTGACACCAGTTAGCACTTCTTTTGTCTTTCACAAATGCAAATTTATGACCTGGATTTTTGCATTTGCTTTGTAAAATAGCCACAAAAAATATCTATTTTAAGTTCTTTCTTTAATTTAGAATGGTGGTATTTTTGCAGCCACTCAGACAATTAGGACCCACAACCCCTGTGAACGATGGGGGGCCTTATGTTCTTTTGGGCTAAATTTGTCCAGGCACAAGTGGTTGCTTTGGGAAAATCCCATATGCAGTTGTAGGAGCATTTCCTCAGATTCTCATCAGCACACAGAGGACATTAGACTTCAGTTAGAAGCTGGTAGTACAGCTCCATGACTGTGTATCAATCAGTGTTACAGTAAGCTCACTCAAGATGTTATCAAATATTATTCTGAAGGCTCTGACTTACACATTTCCCCTGAAATACTGACTGCAAATCTTCTAGAGCTTTTGCAGTAAGAAAGTCAATTTCTTAAAACAGTATTTTCTAAAAACCTTGCATTTCCTACAAACTTCACTTTGTTTCCAGCATCTGATGCTGACTGAAAAATTTAGCTCAACCAAAAAGTCAAGAAGAAATGGTGAAGAAATGTCGAAATTCATAGAAAACAAGTATTATTGTATACTGCATCCATTGGGAATTGATCCAGCAAGTTTTGATATGGCTTTTCCCCCAAGAATCCTCACTTTAATCTACAAAGATTTGTCTACTTTTTGTCAGAAGTAACATACTACTTTCATGCACATCATAATGTCTTCCATAAAAGATTAAAGGGAGAGTTTCCAAGTGTACCATGATGAAAATACACATGCTTAAAACAGTTAAAACCTGGTTTATAATAACCTCCTGAATATTAGCCTATAGCAGTAAAAACTAAGTTTTGCAAAACCCAAAAAAGCAGACTAAAAAAACCTCTAACATCCAAACCCTGTCTGGAGGCTCAGCAGCAACTACAAGTGCTTTGTGGTGCTGTAAGTGATACAACTGAAGAGAGGGGTTAAGAAAACACTGTTTACTTTAATTCCACTAAAGAGAAAATAAGATCAGTATTTAGTAAATATTTAATTTACATTCTAAGAAATACAAAAAGTAATGCAAGTGATTTTGGGTCAGTGAGCAAACTACCTATCTGTAACTGATTCTGTGAATTTCATATGCAGGACTGAAGCTGACCTTGACAGAAATGGTAATGCATTTGAAATTTTACTTCCAACAGTCAAGTTCTGAAAAATACCCCAAACAAATGTACATGGCACTTGCAGGGAGTTAAGAATTCTTCCATCTCCTGTGGTGGCATGCGAGTTTTACTCCAGGTCTTCTGTTGACTCGCCCATCACCACACTCACTTCTGTAGCTCACACAGCAGACGCTTACAGGGAAACCCATCACAACGACAGCAGATTGCTTTGAAGAAAGATCAAATAACTACCAGCAAGTCTGCAAAACTAAAACTAACTGTCCTTTAGTGTTTCTCAAAAGAAAGAATCTGTTCACTGGTTTTCAAACTATTTGGAACTCCCTGGCCTTTGTCAGGTTAATGTTTTCCAACCCTCATGATTAACTGCACTAACTTGAATTTATGAAGGGGAACAATACCTCCTGACTGGCTGTCAAGATGCTATCACAGCAAACACACCTCAACAGCGGTGGCTTCAGAGGCTGAGCAGGCACTGGCAGCCCCAGCGCCAGCAGCTGTGTCCCCCCAGCCCAGGGAGGACATCCTTCCACGCACTCAGCTCCCAAAAAACCCTTCTGACCTAAGGGTGGTTTATTACTGCAGCTTACACACACGCAGCTCCACATGGCCAAATTATCAGCAGCAGGAAAAAAGTGAAATTAGTTAAATTTTAATAACAGGTAAATCTTTTCTGTGGCTACTTGAATTTGAGACCATGGGAATGAAAAGCTGCTTTTTTTCTCACACTGCAGCTTATTGGGGCACATTACACCAATGCGTAGTATAGATCTGCAGAGTCAGGAAGCCCAGAAAGGAAAGATCAGAACGATGAGATGAGCTTTGCTGACATCAGCCACCACCCTAAGACAGCATAGCCCAAACGTGAGAGGCAGGCTCCATCTCTCCATCTCCTGCAGTATTTCTGCTAATCAAATCACCCTCAGCTTTCTTGCATGGTTTAACACAAGACAGTTTCATAAGATGGGCCTTTTCCAAGTGCTTTGCTTCCTGAAGTCAATGCAATGCACACACTGGTGAACACAGCTGAGGTGGACCAGGCTGACTAAAAAAAAAACCTCTCCATTTTGTGTCTTCTGAGAGATTCTTGGACAAAGTGTTGTTGTCCTAAATTTACAGGACTTTGAACAGGTCCACTTCAGCCCCCGGCCACACAAACCACAGGGGTGAGTGGGGATCTGGTGACGGCCAGCACTGCCAGCCCTGCTCCACACCAGCCTCTTCCCTCCCCAGATGGCCAGCACCATGTGCAGTGTTTCAGGTACTGGGCTTTAACAAGTCTATTACCTGATCACAAATCCCACATTAATTAAAATTTTGGCTATTTATTTCAGTAGGACTGTCATAATGATAGTTTTTAAAAATTTATATTGAAGAAATATACCATGTTCCTCAGATACCAACTCTGTCCCAGCCACCACAAGGTGATGTAGTCTTGCTCTTCCAACCGTTGTTACCCTGTGCTTGCTGACCTCAGGGGCCGGCCACGACAACTTCACTTGTTTTCTTCTATTCTGTAGGCTTCTAATGCTCCCCTCCCTAGCAGTTCAGCTGGTAACACCACAGGGCCTTGCTCCAGCACAGCTGAATAATAGTACTACACAGACACCAAGGGAACTAGATTCAGCCCACAGCTCATAACATGTATTTATTTTTCACACTTTTAGGAAATCAGTTTATCTGAAAGCCAGAGCTTTCCTCCTGTCTGCCTTGTCACAAGCCAGTCGCACTTAATGCTGTGGTCATTAAATCCGTCTTTCTGTTGCACTTTGCAAGGATAAATAAAATCACCAGAAACTGTTTAACTTCGGTGTCTCTTTCCTTCTCAGGACTTGACTAGAAACCCAAATTCTTATGTCAGGAAAAACAAGCACATTTTTAGAAGAGGTGTGTCTTAGTTCAGATTAGTGTGGCATTCAGAAGTCATGCAAGTGCCAACACGGGAAGAAAATACAGCATGTTATATAAAATAGGCACGTTTAATTATTTTGGAGTAAGATGATAACATCCGCTTTCTCAACAGCTTATTCTGTATTTAATATCCTAGTCTGGCATATTGAGTGTCCTCTCTTGCTTCCTGGCTAATGGTAGGGTACAATATTTCAAACTCTCCTATTCATAATTTTATTATTTGATCTGGACATCAAACTTTAAAAAAATGAAAAGAAAAAAAAAAACACATGAAACACCACAATCAGCCTTAACATTAATATTTTTATATGACAGACTAGATTTCCCTTTGGGTATATCACAGTAATTTCATTGTCCACTGAGGACACTGAAATTATGCTTGGCCAAACTGGGACCTTCAAGCCTGGGAGCTCACTGAAACACATGGGATGACCAACATGCACTAATCCTCGGGTGTGTACATCTCTACAACATTGAAAGAGGGAAAACAGACCCCACACTTCTTCTTACTCAGACGTTCTGATACAAGTGACCAACCACCGGTCTATTTGGTGAAACCATCTGCAATGACTCTGACTGCCAGTGGTGCACAGCTGCTGCCCTCTCCTTGCCAAAAAGCAATTTAAGGCTGCATGAACACTAGTGATTCCTATTTCACCACTGGATTTCAAGACTTTCAGACAGGCAAATCCCAAAGGTTCCTTTATCAGCTGATCCAAGTTTGCTAAAAATTAATGCCTGATTATGACAAAATTGAGTTTGCCCTCTCCTTCTAGTCATCAATTCTTATAATTATTTTCATTATTAAAAGGCCATTTCTTTTTCTTTCTCCATGACAATACCTCCTTATTGTAATCTTATTCTGATGCTTGTCTCTAGCCCTGGAATCATTTTTCCACTATCTTCTCCAGCTTTTCCACTTCCTTTTAAAAATACTGACACTAGGCATGGAAAAACAAAATCATACAGCAGAAGCAAGCACCAGGTGCTTGTGGCAGGTGCCCTCCTATACATGCTGCACTAGTCCTTCGTATCACAGCAACACACTGTGGACTCTCTTTAAGGTGTTTGATCTAAATCTCTAAAACCATTCTAAATCACTATTTCATGAAGTACAAATCACACCTGTGGAAGGCAGGCTGCCTAAGCCTGCCTCTGGTGGTACTGCAAACCAGTTTGTTTCACCTCAACTCACCAACAGATCCAGCTTGTTCTGGGAAAATACTCAGTCATTGTTTTTAATCACCCTCCTATTTCTTCATGTCACGTTGAAATTTTAGTAGCAACATTTCCACATTTATTTTCGCATCACTGAAATAAATGTGATTGGTATCACATCATCAGTTGCTGTGGTACTTCATGATCAACGTTAAACTAATGGCAGTAGAATCCAACTGTCAGCTGGGGGGGGTTGGAGGGGTTGGAGTGGAAGATGATACACAATAAATTTAAATCTGTTTTAATTCATTCACAAAACTTTGAAAAAACTAAACAAAAAATGATCATGTTATTACCAGCACTGATTTTTTAATAAATTCCATTGAGGAACAGATGAAGCACAAAAACCATACTGTGCCTATAGTTCTCCCTGGTAACTCATTTTCATGACTTTTCAGGCTCTCAGTTTCATTTTCAGGCACTTTGGGACTTTCTTCAGCCTTTTTAAACTCCTCAAAGATTTCATCCTGTCATTTTACTTGCACTTTGAGACATTTCAGTAAACCCCAAGATGACACAGTTGGAGTAACATTTTAAAATGAGAAAGTGCATCAAGAATTAGTTTATTCAAATTCAGGAAGAAATCAGAGGGGGTTGATTAGGTCTCAGATGGATGTTTGTGATTTTTTGCAATAGCAAAAATTATAATATAAAGCATTCTGACATTTCTGTTTGACAAGCATGGCCTGCAATGGTTACCTGGGACGTATGCATTACATAAATTATTAAGACTCAAACAACAAAAATTACTTCCTCTTCTAATCAGTGTGCAGCAATGTCAAAAGAACCAAGATATTGTCCAAAGCCATATTGTGAAAATTTGACCAAAACTGCAAAGTTTATAATTTATAAATGCAATTTATAATTGCGTTTATGCTTAAAGTGAAAGCTGCTGTATTCTGAATCTTTTTTTTTTTTTTTAATTCTTCTTTGATGCTGGAATTGCCAGAGGCTTATCAAATGAGAACAGGCCAGAGGGATGGGTGAAAAACGCTCAGATAATGTTTAACTTCCCAGCAGCACGGATGCCACATGGTTTACATCTCATCTGCCCCAAAACTAATTTTGTCTTCTCCAGCGTGGGGGTGGGAGGGTGAGGGGGCCAGAAATTAAATTATCAAAGTAGATGGGTAGGAAAAATAAGCAAGTTCAAGATAAAGCCATAACTGCCCAATCCAGACCGGCTAACAGTCCGTAAGTTACTGCTGATTCAGTACGAGAAGTGGCACACTACCTTAGCGAGCCTGAGCACCCAAAGCAAAGTCCATTTCAACAACGATATTCTTCCGGCGAACTTGGACTCTTATTTATTATCATTCAGAAAAAAGTAGCTGAGATCTAATTTTTATCAGAAACACAGCTAAAGTTGTAATCCTGGTAAATAAAAACGCTTGAGCACGAACAGTACAAACAGCCTAAGACAGCGCTCCAACACCGAGGGGGCAGCGCTGGGCGCTCCCCTCGGGCAGCCCCGGCTGAGCCGCCCCCGGGCAGGGCACGGGGATCACAGCCTACCTGTGGTTAAATTGTCATTGATCTTCAGCGGCACCCTTAAGATGTAGACGAGGAAGAGCATGATGAAGAACCACAGCGTCCAGAGATAAGTCCAGGACCAGACGATGCAAGACTTGAGCTGCTCCAAAAAGCCCGTCCCAGCTTCAGCCATGTTTTTTGGAGAGAAAAGAGG
>VZTT01034332.1:8204-20110 GCA_013400855.1 Buphagus erythrorhynchus | reverse complement strand
TTTGCCCTGTTGCACGGGGTAACCTCTTTGCATTTGTGGGAGTTGTAGAAGACACGGCCTTTTTTTACTGATTGGTATCTTGGCCTTCTTTTTAAAAGGAAAAATATACTCAGCGTGATCTTCAATTTAGTGAGTATTGATATTATATTTAGTGAAAACACTTTTTAAAGTGAGAAAAAGATCTCAAGTCCCATCTGAAATCTGCAATTAGCAGAGTGTAGCTTATTTTTTCCTCTAGCATTTGCAACATGACATCTTTACCTGCTATGTATTGGTAGAAGCACAGAAATCCACTGGCAGTTACATTTTACTTAATCTCCAGAAATTCAGAGGTAGGAAACCAAGCAGTCACAGTGCTGGGTCATGTACAGGTAATTATTGCTGCATGACGCTGGCAATGATTACAGAGGACAAGAACTGCTCTGCTGTAGGCAGGAAGGGATTGAGCAAGCCATGGAAGCAGGTAGCATGTAAATGGCTTATCATTTACTCATATGACAGCTAGATTTGGCTCCCAAGCCAAATCTTGTTAAACCTTTGCAAAATCAAGAACCAAAATATCCTTTTGCCTTGTCTGATGCAATTCTTTTCTCCTTTGCTTGCTTGTCTTGTCTCTCCACCCCCCATCCAGTATACCATTGCTGAGAAAACCTCCTTCATAGAGCCTCTTCTTCTTACCCTCTCCACAGATGAAGGTCCCTATTAGCTTGTCTTTAAATTCAGGCTACAGAACAATTGTCTGTCTTACATGTTGGCTGCATCATATCCTACTTTCTTCTCTCCTTTGCTCTTCAGTTTTGCTTGATCTGTTCTTGCTGGGTCATAGCCTTCTTTATTCTGCACTCAGCAGTTATTCTTCAGATCCAAATACTTTTCTCACAGCATCCTTTAATTCAGTCCATCCTGCCTCCCTGTTTAGTAGAGATGCAATCGCTGTACCATATTACATTTAAGAAAGCCTTGTCAATGACCCTGATGTAGTCTATTAAGGAGAAAGAGAGTTCTGGAAAGGAAACATCATGATGGCCATTTCTCAAGTCTTCTCAAGTCTCCTGGCTGCAAAAGTGACATTTCAGAGCAAGCCCTTGTCTTTAAAGTATTTTTGTTCAGTTAGGAGGATCTGACAGACCCTGCAGCTTGTCTCAGGTCCTGTGTGGGCAGGTGATGGGTCCAGGAAAGAGAGAAAGAAGCTTGCCACTAGTACAGAGCCCAGGGTTGCCCAGCAACCTAAAACAAATTTAGTGTTAATTGTTGTTTCCAATGGCATATCTTGCATTGAAGTGGGATGCTGATATTCATTACCTGAAATAATTTCAAGAAGAAATATCATGGAACATCATATCACAGAATTTGGGCTGGAAGGGTCCTTAAATATAATCTAGTTCCAACCCACTCTCCCACCTTCCACTAGATCAGGATGCTTAAAGCTCTCTTCAACTTGGCCTTGAACACTGCCAGGAAATGGGGCATCCACAACTTCTCTGGACAACCTCTTCAGTGCCTCACCACCCTCACAGTAAATAATTTATTTCTAATATCTAATCTAATCACTAGTTTTATTTATTTCACAGTAGGCCTTCCTTCCTCTCTTAATCTCAATAGTTTTTATATCTTTTCTTCTACATTTTGCAAATAAAGTGGGTGCTCTTTGGCCAAACTCAGGCCTAGGTGAATTCTATATTATATCCATGCTTTTATATAAAAATTTTGTTGTTCAGCCTCCTTCTATTTGTGAAGAACACAGAAGGGTAAGGTGATGAAGTCACCTGGTTAAGAAGATTTTCTTCCTTCTCACACCTGCTCCTGTTGGTAAGCACAACATAAAATTACTTTCTCTGTTATAAATTACTGCTGGCTGGTAGCCTACTTAATATCTCTTACCATGCAGCTCTGAATTTACTACACAGCTGAGTGTGATTGGACAGCCTTAGCCAAGACTGATGAGATGTAGGAGTGAGGTGGGTGCCTACAGCCCAGGAAACACTGGCATTTCTCACATATACCACACCCACCTGTTGAGAACAAGGTGTGTTTGTACTCCAAGCACCACTGGATACCTGCAGTCCCATTATTCAGTACATATGCCTGGCCTCATTTACTACCCATTCCTGAAATCTGCAATAGATATAGTATTACTCATTCCCTGATGGTTTCTTTCATGACACTTGCCACTACACTACGACATGTGATGTCATACTACACTACACATGACACTATGATACTACAGTATGATAGACTGTAAATGGACTTTGTCCATATTCTCCTTTGCAAACAGAAAGCTGTGATGGAGAAGGAAGAACACTACATCTAGCCACTAACATGGGATCTTAGGCATCATTGGATACTCGTAACATCGTATTTGTTGAATTCCAATCTGACATCAGTTTGAAAGACCAAGTGCTTCTAGAAATCTGGGCTTCTCTGGGCTTGCATACAGGTAGTAGTTCTCAGAGTGGCCTTCAATTCCTTCCCTTCTCAATATACCCTGCCCTTCCCATACATCATCCCTTAGAAACAAGACTTATTTTCATTCCTGCTTCTGCTATTCAGCCATTTTCCTTCAGAAAGGAAGAAAATACTTTCTTTGGCTTCCTCCATTGCTTTTACTAGAGGTATCTGTGCATTTTTCTTGCCTTCTCACCCCCTGGAAAATTAGCTGTTAGGTCTTTTCTATCATGAGATACAGATTATTCCCCAAGTCTATCTTTTCTACTTTACACTTTTATCTTCTGCACTTGAGATCCTTAGGAATGTCTGTCCTACAGGCTATCCCAAGTCTGCTCTGGCTAATTTGTTTTAATGGCATACCTTCCTCTTGGTTGTTCCAACAGAAATTTTTTTTCCAGTCTTGGTACCTGACAAACACACATCTGATGGATGCTAATTTACATTTGACTCCAGTCTTGGCTCACTTCACTTTCTGTTTAGACACCATCAGTGCAGGTAAAGAAGCCAGTTTGTCTTCATGCTGCTGACTGAATCAGTTGCTCTGCATGGCAGCAGGGAAGAGGAACAGGATGAAAACCCTGATGGGCAAGCAGGGAGCTTCACCCATATGCTTCTGCTTTGTTCTGCTCAGCATTTCCTAACCTTGCTGGTAAGGCACAAATAGCTGTATTGAAGGGGCTTTTCCTTACATGAAAAAACTAGGAGAGATTCTGAAAAGGAATATAGTAATGAAAGTATAGAAAAGATATAGTGATGGTTGCTGCTCACCTTCCGTGGTGATCACCACAGGACTGCCAGATGATTGTAGCAAACCCATCAGCTGCATTGAAAACCCACTGTTATAGATGACCTTGGAACCTCTTTTACTGGGTATGTTACTTTGTTGGTAACTTTCATGATTCCTAGAACAAAAATCCTTGACTGTGAGATTTCCCAGATTGTATCTGTTAGTGCCCTGTTGCTCAGTGTTGTCATCACCTGTGTTTTGACACCAGGCACTGGGTTACCACTCTCAGCAGCTACAACCTGGGTAGCAACTTAACTATGTCCAAAAGGTCCTTACCAGGAGGGTGAAGTATCAGGTAGTTGGATTTATTCCTTGGGAAATTATATACTGGCACACTCCCCCCCCCTTCATTTACATTCAGGTGGAGTAACTCTGGCCACATCAACTGCTGGTAGGACTGCAAGGCACACTGTTTCCAGCTGAAAGAGCTAAAGAAAGGCAGACAAGTTCTTAAAGGGAAGATGATGGTCCACTAAGTTTAGCAATGAACTGGGAAAAGACATGTACTAATTACTGATTAACAAATTCTGTTGCACCCAGAGAATCAGTCATGCAGAAACCTTTTCCTTTCAGCAAAGCCTTGGAACAGGAGCAGCACTTCAATTCTTCGTGAGCATATGGCACTTTTTTTCTTAGCATCTCTAGCCTTTTGCAGTTGAGCCAGCTCCGGGCACACCAAGGACAGCTAAAGAACCTTTCATACTCAATACATGCCTAAAGGAACTTTAAACAGGCCCTTGAATGACTCACACTTTTGTTATACTTTAAAAGTAATTCTGGCTAGCTTGGTGGAGGAGATCTGTCCCTACACACATTGAGACATATGGAAAGTGCTTGCATGGATGTTACACCAGCTACTATCCAGTTTTCACCAGGTGAGATGCACCTCAGAGCTTGTCAGCTGACTGATCTTTTCTTTTTCTTTAGGAAAGCATCATATTAAGTGCTTCCTAGCACAAAACAGGGTGGTGCATTTCCACTCCTCAGTTTTAACTGACATCAGTACCTACTGAAAAACAAATTGCCTGTTATTGGAACAATATTGTAGATAACAAGGATTCAGTTCATTGCCCTGGAAAAGTTCGCAGCAGCCTATCTTTTCATGCCAAGATGCTCTCAGTTCAGAATTCATGTGCTGGCTGGTCCACATTATTAGGATATAGATGGTCTCGGTTTTTGTACACTTTTTGTCAGTAGAGAAGGATAACATCAGGCACACATACCTAGCAGTGGCTGATTGGTTACTTTTATCTCCTTAGTTTAGCATGGGTTTAAAAATTCCTAATAGCTGATGAAAATAATACTAGAGAATATTATTGCAATCAAGATCAGATTCTAGCAAAAGGAAATCCAAGTGCCAGCTTAATATCATGACAGCCTGCAGTATCATCAGGGCTGAAATGAACAATACACAGAGAAAAACAAGCAATTTGAAATAAGCAGAAACCAAAAAGCAGGACGTAAGCAAATTACTTAAGAGTATTGGATTTCATGTAGAGATTGGAATTGCAGTATTCAGTCTTTAATCAAACAGCTACAGTCTGGAGACGCTCTTCAAATACATAAAATATGTTGCAAAGAAAATGGGAAAAGGCCTTTCTTTATGCCCACAGCTAAGATAAAAAAAATCAAGATCTGGCAGATGGTAGATTTATCTTTTCCTATTATCTACCTTAATACTAGTAATACCAAAACCTACAAGAACTTGGAGAGGAAGGATAATCTTTAGCAATTTATTTCAGAGCAGACAAGTCTGTCCTGCCACATACAGTCGAGATGCAGCTGATAGTATCACACTCTGGAAAAAAAGGCCCAAGATAAGCTTTACATTCCATTCAAGGATTTCTAACACCACTATTTTTCAGAAACTTTCCAACTTAATATTCAGCTTTGGATTCTGTAATCAAAACTGCTTTTTGGCTAATTGTTTTTGCTACCTATTTTTCCTGTTGTTACAGTGAAGTTGAAGACTTGCAAAGCTTACCAGTTTTAAGCATCTGAAAGCTGGTTTGACAATCACATGTCATGTAAAAGGAAAGAATAAAGCAGATTTTTCTTCCTGCTACTTAGTTTAAAACTGCTAATGGCTCCTGAAAGCTCCAATTTCTACTCCAGTGTGCATGCAGATATTAACCTTAAGTGTCACAGCAAAGTTGAAAATGTATATATTTTTAAAATCTGTTCCTATTTTGAATATTGATTTATTCAGTAATTACCTTGCTTCTTTTCCATGTCTGTTTCCCTAATTTCCAAATTATGTGGAAGTTATTACTGCATGGTTAGACCCAGGTCACTGTCCAGATAGCAGGTTTTTAACAGAAGGGCCAGCAGGGGATCTGGGGCAGCAGCCTTAGTTGTGCCTGGGTTAAGACAGATGTGCGAGGACAGGGAGAACAGCTCAATCAACACTTGCACCATGTGTGCCCAGACAGGTGGGCAGCAGAGGCTGCAGCTCAGAGGCACCGTACAGTGCAGACTTTGCCTGTGGGTGCTGTGCCACAGCTCCCGTGCTCCTGGAGCACAACTGTAATTCAACTGACCCTTTCCTCAGAGCTGCAGCATCAGGCTCCCTGTCACAGACTGAGCAGGAACTGTGGTTGAATGGAAACACATGGCACCTTTCTTCCTTAAAGAAAATCATAACTGATTGCAGTCTTGTACCTTTTATTGCCTTACTAACTCATCTTGTGTTACAACTGGAAATGCTGCCTCACCTGGGAAAAGGCAGCATGACAGCATTCCATGACAGCATTCCAAATCCCAGGCTGATCTGTGGGCCCTTTGCTGCGCAGTTCAATCTTCTAGTACCTTCACAGCACAGCAACAACTTGAATGTTTTTGCCTTTGGGCATTTAACTTTTAGTGCCCAGCCTATACAACAGATGCAACACCACCACCCACGGAAGCCAGCACACCAGGTAGGGAGGCTGCTCGAGCAGGCACAAAGAAGCACTTTCCATCCACAGCAGCCCAAGAGAATGAAGAGTAAGTATTTTTTCCTGCACTCAAGAGCTTGTGGCTGTAATTTTCAATTAGATTCATAAACACTTCATCTGCAAAAGAGGAGACAGCCTCATTTTCTTGTAGCCAGTTATAAGAACATTCGCTCCAGGGAAGCTGAGTCCCTTCTTTACCTCAAGGGACTAAAACTCAGTTCTCTGTGTTTGAGGAAAGTACCTTAGGTTCCAGATACACCACAAGCACACTGCTACACTGTAACTGACAAGGCCTCCTGGGGGCACTCCTACTTCTTAAGATTAAGAGACAGTGAGCGTGGTTTTCAGAACCCCTCTTCACAATGCCACTTGTCTTGTATTCACAGTGGTGTGGCAAAGCTGCAGCTCAGCCTTCTATATTATTATTTTAAAGTAAATTCTGAAATAATCTTGAAGGGTAACCCAAACTGACTTGCATACTGGGAAGCTACTTATTAAAGGAATATCTCTCATTTCTTTCACTGATGCCTAAGACAGCTGTACTCAGTGTACACTTGAAATTGAAATTAAGCAAATTTAAAGGCAAAACTGAAATTACAACAAATCATTATGGGCATATAGTGATATCCTCCCAAACCATCCAACCAACTACAATATACCTACTTTAGTAGGTATATTTACAACCCATAAACTGGAAGTTGTTTCTAATCTGATGGTATTTCAAACTGCAGCTAGTCAGGCAAAAAAAGTCCCTACATGCTCCTCTTGACTGAAAAGGAACAAACCTGACAGATTTGCCCCTGCACAACTTTACTGATTTGCAAAGAAAAGATGCACAGCAAAGTCTAAATGTATCCTTTCAGAAAATGATTAGCACTCTGCCCCTTTTCCTGATGAGAACATGGCTAACATCATGCTGAGTAATACCTGTCACAGGTAAGCAAGTCACAGTAGCAGAGGAAAATATTGCTAGTAAGAGAACCTACCAAGTATTAAACATTTGTTTCCACAGAAGGAATAAAGTGCATATTCGCAGTTCCTTTCTTCTTTTAGCTGTAAAAGAAAAAACTGACCTTTTTGGTTAAAATCTGATGCAAATTTTCCCCTTAAAAAAGAGTTCAGAGTTGATACTGTCACACAAAAATTGACACTTCAAGGTTATGAACAAACTAAGTTTAATCTAAACCTAGTTTACAATTGCATCAGATGAAGAACAGTTTCAGTCTTTCCAGTCAACAAATGCAGCAGAAGCTATGTCTGTGTCAGCAAATAATTCAGTAGGATAGGAGTGAATCCATAGAATCGAACAGGTGATGAAACTTCTATACCTACAGTATTTACAGTCTGGAAATGTGAAGGCCCAGTTTTGTCTGAAGCTCCAGACATGCCCCAGCACACAGGCAGGTTTCAAGCTGCCTGAAAGAGACCACTGTTATGGAGCAGGTCACCATTTGGAGCTGCAGGGCACCTGGTGCACACCCAGAGCCCAGGTCCCGGTTCTGAGTTCTCCAAAAGGAAGTGAGCTCAAGAGCACCGAAAGGGCTTTGACAGCCAAACCAGGCTGTGGGACATGGGGATGAGAGAGGGATTTCCAAACTGCACAAACTACATTGCTGCCACTGATGCGGCTGGAGATGTCCCCTACGGAGAACATATCTCATAGGATGTTCAGCCTCACACAGTGCTTTTAACCCTGGCTGAATCACCATTTCCTAATGAACTGCATTGCAGTGTTCCCAGTGGAACCAGATGGCAGAACTGTTATCAGCATGTAGAGCAGTAAGCAGCAGTAGCCATGTAATCAAAAGTACAATGATTTTAAAGTTTCATTCTACCCACAGTGTGAATTTTAAGACAGACATACAAAAACAGGTTGCTCAGAAGAACCTGAAAGCAGAACTGCCAGTCCTGTTGCAGATGTTCGCAAAGAACAGCTGCTTACTTGCAGGAGTTAAAAATTCCTTCATATAAAGGGGCACTAAGATACACAAGATGCAATACACTTCAAAAACACAAGCATTTTACAAGTCCATTTTACAAGCCATAATGTCTATTACATCAAGATTCAACAATACAAAGCTTGTCTTTATATTTAAAAATAGAATATAAACAAATAGTAGTTCACATTAAGACAATTGCCACAGCAAAATTTCTCAGAGAAAGTGCTTTACCTACAAAAAATACCCTAAAGCCTACCAAGCACGCTCTAAAATTCTTCAATTTAGAAGCGGTAGGGATAGAAACAAAAAAAAAGTGCAAGTGACATCCAAAACTTTGCTAGAAATCAAGAACTCCAAATGTGCCATGTACCTCAGCTGATAGTCAGGTCAGCTTCATCTGGGGAATCATTACCCCTAAATATGATACAGCACACCATTTTTAAAAAGTAACAGAATAGTTGATTTACTTAAAAATGGCTTTATTGAAGCTATAACTTAATAAATTTGATATTCAAGCTGTAAAGTTGTCTCACAGACTAAAAATTAACACAACAAGAAAAAACATAAGTAATCAGATCTACTTATGTTATCCAACTGGTAGAACTGAACCTGAAGGAAGCAATTCTTTCAAGATAAGGAATTAAGACTATCACTAGGAGGGAAATACAGCAATAGAGTACTTCACAGTAAAATACCTCTTTATTAGGAATTTATTTAAAACTAGCTCTTTATTTCAGGTAAGAAAAAATAGCATTCTGACTTTTAGTCAGTGCTGATTCTGGTCATTTGCAACATTCTAAACAGCTAGAAAAGTTATTTGCACCGTTGTTGTCCATTAACAATTCCCCTAACTGTCCATTTACTGCCTTTTTTTACCTTGTTCTTAAATATGTTGGAAGAAATTCTTCAATAGGGTTTGTATTTAGATCTTGGTTTAAGACTGATGGACTGACTTGACAGTGACTCAGCATTTGTTATTAGCTCACATGCAGCTTCTATGAGCTAATTTGAAAAGAACAACATGGTTCAGGAGCTGGACTACAAAGACAATTGAGAGGGCAACTATTCAGGAAGACTGTGGTAGAACAAATCCCACTCTTCTACTATACAGTTTAGTACTGTGAAGTAGCAGCAATTTCAAGAACTTCTATACCTCTGTATAAGAGAGCACTGAAGAACAGAATATTGGGGTATTGCTATTAAAATTCAAACAACATACTACTTCATATGTACATTTTTATACTCAGTACAAGTCTAGACTCTCTTGCTATGCTGTAATTTGAATGTTTAAGGAAATTAGATCATGCTGTAAACAAAGACATAAAACATTTGTGTAAGCTTTACTGGTTTAGGAGTGTGTATAAACACCTGCCTTCTAAAAAATAAAAAAGCTGTTGAATTTTCCATCATGAGCATATAAGCAGGTAGCATACTGTAAAACAAGTTTTTATCCAATTAAAAATGAAATCTATGCACTTCA
The DNA here is from genome assembly GCA_013400855.1 of Buphagus erythrorhynchus. Classification (NCBI taxonomy): domain Eukaryota; kingdom Metazoa; phylum Chordata; class Aves; order Passeriformes; family Sturnidae; genus Buphagus; species Buphagus erythrorhynchus. The sequence continues at coordinate 10,519 of VZTT01034332.1, read as the reverse complement.
GGAAAGTGTTATACAGCATTTGTAACAAAGTCTATGTTTTTAGATACCTGACATCCATCTTCAAAATGAGATATATCAGACAGGGAAAGAATTCTCCAGACTTTTGGTCTATCCTCTGTAGCCAATATGAAGCTAAAATATACCTGTTTTAGGTAGACTTCCATATGCAGATGAAAATGATAATCATATTACAATCTCTAAATACACAAGTTTGTGGTTGTTTTAAGCAGAATTTTAAAAACATTTAGAAACACCAAAAATAGGCTATATCAGGAAGCAATCTGATACTCAAATAAATAGAAAATTTGCGTTTTAATGTCACATTGAATTTTAGTACATTTCAATCCAAGAAAAAATAAACAGACATAGTAATGAGTACAGGATTATATATATTACAATATGCCTTGTTTAATACATTTGTAGCTTTATGATAAAAAAACCTGAAGGGCAGATGGAGTTTGAGCTCGTAATTGTCAGAACAAAGCATTAAATGCATTTCTGGAGTAAGTACTTTTATTTAATTTCAAAACCTTAAAACAGCATTAGACCTCGGCCTTTTCTTTAAAAAAAATAATTAGCTAACATGGGGCTAGCAAGTATGTCTTCTAGGTTTAAATGATACAAAAAACACTTTTCCCAATTTTACATACAATGAAAGGACAGATGATTGCAAAAACAGCACCTATGGCTAACTCCACGTTGACCTTGACCTAGAAATGGATGTTACTGATCTCCAGAAGGAATCCAGCAAATTTTGCAAGTTGTCCATTTCACATGAAAGCAAGAGGAAGGGTTATCATATGCAAAAATATTTTTTCCAACTGTTCTTAATGTGTAATTGAAAACTAAAGGCATGGTCTCTTCATTATAAAAAAATAAAGGTACAACGGAAACTCTAAAGGAAGATACTCAGCTATAGTGAAGTTGCAACCCTCTGAAAGGAAGGAAAAAGAAAAGAAGTCAATTAGCTAAGCTTTGTGCTCTAACCAACTACTTACAGTGATTTTCAATGGCAAAAGCCCATGCTGACTGGGTGATTTGACAGTTCCAAATATTTTTTGTAATAATTTTTATTTGTATACAAGGACGCTAAAATAATCCAGTCATGCAATGTTCACTTTAAGCATTCTGCATCTCTTTTCCAATCTTATAGCTAAGGATCTTGTTCCAGTCAATCTTGGTGCGGGTCACTGGCAACTGTCGACGTAAGGCCTTGAAAGTAGTGTCCGACATAGTCTGATAGTTCTCACTGATAGCAGTCTGTCAAACACAAAGTCATACAAAACAAAGACATGTGAACTAGGATGCCACATAAACATTCAGTGACTCAGTGGCCTGCTACTTCCTAGACAGGCTTAATAAAACATGCTGAATCGAAACAATATTTAATGAACGAAAGCTTCTAGATATAGATTGAGACTGTGTGAAGAAAATTAGTGAGACATGTAATAAACCTGGCCATAGCCAAGGTGTTTCAGCAAACCACATTGTGGTTAATCAGGAGCATGAATAAAATGCTGATCAGTCAGCTCATACATCATTAATTCCAGGCAGAAAAGTCTTCCACTGTTTTTCCTGTGGGGATGCTAAAGTCAGTCCACAACATCGTTTGAACATTATGCATACTATAGATACTTCAATAATTTTTATTAAAGAGCATTTCTTTCAAACTGACAGAACACAGTGTCTGAAATTTACCTTATGTTCAAGGCCTGAATTAACATGTATCCACTTCTGCAGAGGCTATCTAGAACAGTAACACTTTTCTAACTTTGAAACGATTAATTGAAAGAGGTAATGCCTATAGTCATATTTAGCAAAGCTGTCTAACAGAGCAGCCTCTGAAAAGAATCTGTACAAAAATTTCACTTAGGGAATGCACTAATGCTTTATTGACATCAGAACTGCTGATACTTAATCATGTAAGGAACTTTTCCGCTCTCAAAAAATTACTTCTGTTGTAATGTTAGGCAGGTGAGCACAATCACCAGAAGGTATGGAAAAGCAAGACAGAGTTAGCAGCACGTAATCTATTCATATGGAACTGCATTATCTTGCTGGCTATAGAATACTAGCGTTGGTTAAGTATATGGTAATGCTATAAATATGAGTAAGAATACATTATTTGTTTCAACATACCTGATATTCATTTTCTGCAGCCTCTACAATTTTTATAAATTCCTTCGCTGTCTGGGCTTCATTCTAGGAAAAAAAGTATTTGAATTAGGTCTGATATACAGCAGAATTCTAGGACCAGTTGGATTATGTTTTTCCTATAGTTGTAAGCTGTATCAGTTAGATTTGTGAGAACACTT
>VZTT01034330.1:25404-35447 GCA_013400855.1 Buphagus erythrorhynchus | reverse complement strand
AGCGCGTTCGCAGCGGCGGTGTCAGCGATGCGGCCTTTCCGCGCTCCGTGAGGCGGCCCGGCCCGTGCAGGCTCGGGGGTCCCGCCCGCGGGGGCGCCGGGGCGGTGGCGGAGGCGCCCGGTCAGCGCCGGGCACCGGCTGTCCCTGGGCAGTGCCTCGGTGCGGGTGTCCCCCCCCTTCCCCCGAGAGCGCTCCGTGCTCCGTGCCTCGCTCCCGGTTCGCACGCGTGCCCTTGTGCCCCGCTGACACAGGCGTGACTCTCCCACGCCGCGTTCCCCGGCTCTGTGCGAAAGGGCCGGCTCAGCCCCGCTGGGAAGTCGGCGGGAGCCCCGCTCCGCCGGGGCGAGGCGTGCGGCTGGTATTTGCTGCCCTTTGGGGGGAGCTGGGGAAGGTCTGCTTTAGACTGTAAACAACGAAATACAATTCCTGTCCGTCCTGTTCTGTGCGGTGAGCTCCTTGGCGTGTTTTGGGGCTTGGTGAAAATGTAGTAATCGCAAAAGAACAGTTACCCCTTTTAGCCTGACAGTAATCCCAAAATCATCTACAACTCGGTCTTCCAAATCTTTATTGAACTAAAAAAGGAGGGAGAAAGTGTTCTAGCAGTAAAGATAACTGCATGCGTAGTAAATTTTGACAGCCTCATTAATTTGAGGCACTTGAGGAAGGCAGTTTCTTAGTGTGAAAAACATCTGGCTGCAGTAATGGAATAATTGCAATCCAGAAGCACTGTAAATTAAGGTGATGTGGCACTCAGAATGCTCTAGTGTATAGAGTCAGGACTTTAATCTCAGGTATTACACCACACAGCAAGAATAGGAACATGATGAGTCTGAATTGAAGCATCTAAGGTAGACCACGAAATAAGATTTGTAATATGGGTTTAACTGTAAAGGTGACTTAAAAAGCTTAATTACTCTTGGATGCCCTAACTCAATGGAGTAAGCCTGTGTGTACCTTAGCAAGCAGTGAGGCCCAAAATAGGCAGATTTGCAGAGAGAAACAGTTGTCACTGAAAACTGAAGTACCCACTGTGTTTTTCAGAAGAGCTCCCTTTGACCTGGCTTAGTAAATCTGGAAAAAAAGCTAAATCCCTTAGTATTCGAAATTGTTGAGAACTCCTAGAGTGTGTTTTCCAATTTAATCTAAAATAGAACCTACTCTTGTTGTCTGGGTTCATCCTGTGAAGTGAACGAAAGCATAAGAAATGGGGTGTTTGGGAAGTTTGCTTCCCGAACACACTCCTGATTTTAACCAAAATGCTGAAGTACAGCTTTAGCTTCCATCAGCTGTATCTCTGAGTTTATATGTAAAAATGTGAACAGTCTTAATGTGTTAAATGTTTAATGGCTTTTAATAGGTTCTAAAATTCTCATGCAAAGGATATTTTGAAAACTAATAGATTTGTTATGATACAAATGGTCTAGTATTAAAACCCATACCCTTTACCTTATTGTTTGGATCAGGTGGGCACTCTTGTTAGGTGTAGAGTAGACAGGTCTTTGCACGTGAGTTCTGTAAGTCCCAAATAACTCTGCCCTATGGTTCAGGGAAACATAGCTGAATAAGTCTCCTTGTCATATCAACCCTACCTTCCAAGTTTGATAATCAGAGTGTTTCTGTAAGCACTTAATGGGTTTTCTTTTAACCATAGTCCTGTTTTTCTTCCTGCACTGGATATGCTGGTGTGGGGGCAAAGAGTGGTAGATCAGTCAGAGGGTTCACGTTGTGTCTGAATGCTGGCATTTTAATTGTCCTGTAGAATTCGACCACCTAAAGTTTCATGGAGGAGGTTTTGGGGAGTAGGAAAAAAACTTGTGGTATTCATAATGTGACTCCTGTTTATATGTAGTCCTTAGTTAAACCAGAGGTAGTGTGTTAGTTGATGCAAGTGTGAGTAGGAACAAAACATTGAGTGAGCCAAAATTAACTGCTGAACCAACCATTAAGTTGTGTAGATTCAGCCTAGTGTGACCACAGTGGGGATAATGTGTGAGGATCCACCTGCAGCTTTCCCTGCCCCCACCTCTAATTCAGAGGTAAGCAGTCTGGAGAGGGGACTAAAAGTGATGGAAAGGCTTACTTTGCTGTAACAAATCAGGGGCTGCATCACAGGTCACTGTTTCCAGCAGTATGTAGTATTTTTCCATTAAGGCCTTCTTAAGGGTGGAAGCAAGTTTTGTTTTTGTCAAGTATGAAGGGAAAATGTAGTATTTGTTATAAATGTGAGTTAGAAGGTCAGAGTAAGGCTCAACTGACTGATCAGCTTTAAAAAGGGGAAAGTGTGCTGTGAAGGGTAAATTGACTTTAGAATCATTGGTGAAATACAAATAAATTGAGTTTAATCATTAAACATACATTGGAGAGTGGGAGAGGTGTAGCCTAGGGTATCAGTAACTCAGTGTCATTAAATGAGAGCCCGTGTCTTAAAGAATATTCAATTGATCTTAAAAATTGTGTTGAGATACTTTGTTTGTGAATGACTTTATTTGAACTGTCAACATAATGTTTATAGGTGTTTGGATTCCAGTCTTGGCCCACTGACAAATACTTTGATAAGTAAATATATGGCACTTGCTCACCCTGTTCATGCCACTTTTAAGGTCATAAAATCACAGAAACCTGAAGTGGTTTATGTTGGAAGGGACCTTAAAGATCATCCATTTCCAGCCTCCTGCCATGAGCAGGGACACCTTCCACTAGATCAGGTTGATCCAAGCCTGTCCAGCCTGGCTTTGAACACTTCCAGGGATGGGGCAGCCACAGCTTCTCTGGGCAACCTCTGCCAGGGCCTCACCACCCTCACAGGGGAGAAATTTTTTCTAATAGCTAAATTCTGTCAATTTGAAGCCATTCCTCCTTGTCCTGTCAGTCCAGACCATTGTCCAAAGTCCCTCTCCAGCTCTTGGAGCCTCTTTAGGCACTGGCAGGGGCTCTAGAGTCTCCCTGGAGCCTTCTCTTCTCCAGGATGAACACTCCCAGCTCTCCCAGCCTGTCTCCAGAGCACAGGGGCTCCAGCGCTTGGAGCATCTTTGTGGTCTCCTCTGGACTCATTCTGGAAGATCCACGTCCTTCTGATATTGGGATCCCCAGAGCTGGACATCAGTATTTTATGTGGTACCATCCCAAAAATGGTTATTTACAGGTCAGCTAGTAAGATCGTGTCTTTTGACATTTTATGTCAGATAGGAAATAGCCTACAGTTTCAGGATGGGAAGACTGAGACAGTTTGCTATGATTTGGTGGAGACCTTTACTAGTGCTACTATCTGAAGCCTGGTCTAGTGCATATATATATTTTTAACTTTTATTTTTATACAGGAATTGTTAGTTCTGATAAATCTGTGCTGTTCTGTTTTCATATAAATGTTTCTGAGGTTCTTTCTGATTTATGTCTAAAATATTTGCAGATTTCTTTCAGTTTCACATACTGTGAAGAACAGTTGTGGAAACAAATCAAAGTTAAACAGATAATACCAGAAATGAGATTCTAAATGTAATTCCCAACCAGTATTTTCTTTGGCTTGGCAATAAAGCTGTTTCACAGTTCTTTCAGGCTGTTTCTTGTGTCCTTCTAAGCTAAAGTACATTAAATGGTTAATTTAGTATTTGTCATAAATACTTTGACATATATACTCATGAATGGATTGTGGTAGTCACTCAGGCAAAATTATTGATGTGGTTTGTTTAACTGTAACAAAGAGTAGAATAAGTAGCTCTAAATACAAAGGTGTTTGTCCTTTAAGTAAAGGCAGGAGTTGACAGTAGATTTTTAGTTGTGCATGCTTTACTTATCCTAAGTGAATATTTTATTATCTAACATAGTTCTTATTTAAGAAAAAATAAAACCAGTTTTTACTTTTATTTTTGGGGTGTTGTGTTTGTGGTTATTTTTGTTGTTGATAGGTGCTTTGGGGTTTTTTTTAAAGTTCTTTGGAAAGTCTGTATATCGTTATCTTTCCAGAGTAATTCTCTTTGAATACCAGCACAACTGTAGGGCTGTAAGTGATGGAATTTTTCAGAGGAATCTCTGAAATCCCTTCAGACTTATTTCATTTTTTAGCAGTGAAACAAAACAAATCCCACAGCGTGATTTTTATTCCTGATTCAAAAATTAAAGTTTGTGTCATCTAAAATAATGGGAAACTGCAGAGTAGTTTTGGGGGTTATTTGGCTTTGATACTGACTTTGTGTCATCCTCAGAGGGAAACTTTTCCAGCTTGTGTTCTTTGGAAGATATCTAGGGTTACATGGTATCATTCTCTTTTTTCCTTTTAAAATCATTGCTTCAGGAACCTGGTGACTACTGATGTTCTCAGGATCCCCCATGCTCTCCTTCCCATGTCCCAACTTCTCATATAGCTTGCAAATACTGAGAAAAAGTATGTATTCAGTCTTAAAGTCTGGAAAACAAATTAAGACTCTTAGCACAGACTTAAGACTTGCCAGACTTCCCGTGATTCTTTTTAATACTCACTTGTGACTTGACAAGAGTCCAAATGCAGTGTTTAAAATTATGCTACAAAAATACAAACTAGTAATTTTTAAAAATCTCATTTGTGTAATTAAGCTGTCAAGAATATCATCCAGGTGTTGGACTAATAAAGAAGACAATTTAGAATTATGACTCTGTTAGTAACTGAAAATTAAATGTACTTTTTTCCTAAAGGAGAGAGCACTGTTCTTGGGCAGCAAAGCTTGATTTTTGCTTTTTTATCACTTTCTTCTTTTGCAGTGTTTTTGAAGATGAAGCAATGAACATGCACACTGAAATGCTTGTTCATTCTTTGTCAGCATAATGTGAATCAGCAGCTATTAACCACTGTAGGCATTCATCTGTAATATAACTATTTCCTTAAAAGGAGAGATAGCTGGGGGCAAGGACAGAGAAATAAAACTGTAGAAAAAAGCCTTTGCAGCATGTTTTCAATGAGCTGTGTCTTATCTAAACTGTCTTGTTTTAGCAGTAATAAAGTGATAGTTGTCCCTTTGGACTTCACATCTGTGGTTGACAGAATTTTTTTTATAGGCTAAAGGAAATGTAAATGTCAACCCTAAGAGAACTGATGGAATTACTGACCTGCTAGAACTTACTCAATAGATCAGCATAATAAGAGTAGCACCAAGAGTTTGTTTTCTCCAGGCTATATTTTTGAAGGTCTACAATTCTATTTTTTCCAACCGTTGAGGAATTTGAAGCGTTCCAAGAATATGTTAGAAGCATGGTGCTAACTGAACCTCATTGTTCAGTTAAGTTAAACAGTAATATGCGTATTGTTTGCTAAGTGGTAAATTAATCTTACTGGTTTTATAATTTTGGTGATCAAAATTGAATTTACATCTGGGTGCCCAAGTTTAAGCAGCTTAGAGAGCAGTGACAGCCAAGGTATGTCCTGCCTGGGTTCTGCAGCTACCAAGGGGAGCTTTGTTCTCTTCTCTCCTATTTCAGAACTTCACCTGTGTACAAGTGACACTCACTGTGATTGAGGATTGATATCCAGTGTGGTATATCAATACTGGATGCTTGTTCACTAAGGAAAGACTAAGGAACAGGGTTTTGTTTACATTTTTAATAATTCAGGTAACCTTTAGCTGGATCATGTATGGGAATCGTGTACATGATCATGTATGGCTCATGTATGGTAGGTGCAGATCAGAAAAATGCCAAACACATGTAGACTGAGTTGATTTGGATGGTAGGGCTGCATAATTGATATCTTAGTCTAGGAATAAAAGGTTAACTCTTCTTTATAGGATTATCTGAAATTGATTTATTAACCAATGGAAAATAAGAGGCATTTGCTCTTTAAAAGAAAGCACTGAGCTCATAGGATGTAACTCTTGTAGCTCAAGTGTTTTTGCTTGGCTCCTGCTAGAACTATGGCTTAGTGGAGCTTAAAACAGAAGGACCACAGGTCCATACTAGCTAGTTTATTGCCCCAGTTGCTCTTAGGTGTGTTACAATTGATGGTAACAAGGTAGATTACTGTGTTTTATTTGGCAGTGAGTCTTTGAGACAATTGTTAGGTTTGGATCCTAGACTGAATTAAATCTGGGTGTCTTTCAATGAGTCCTCTCTTCTTCAATATTCAGCTGGTGATAAGGAAATTCCTGGTCACAGAAGCACAGTGAGGTCCTGCTGGATAGGAGTAGCTGCTCTGCAAGGCTTACTGGAGTGCTGAGTCCTCAGCTGTCCAGGAGGAGAGGGAGAATGTCAAATAATTTCTGTGTCAAAACCTTCTCCAGTCTACTCTGCTCTTCATTCTGCTTTTCCTCAATTTGAAAAACCTATAGTTTTGAGGGGAAAAAAGGATTTGGAAGGCAGACTTTATGTGGGGATGGATGCTGCCTCTGGATTTGGTGTTCCCATTGTATCTTGGTGACTATTAGATACTGGAATTTCATTTTCCAGGTCCTTGGCTTTAGCACAAAGAGTTAAGATTGTAAAATGTAATCAGCTGTTTTTCCTGAAAGTCTAAGTCTTCAAAGTAGTAAAGGTACGGCTGTCATTGATTTCCATGGGTTTCCGTGGTCTGATTTAGTATTTTTAATGACACTTGAAACATTCAGACTCAGAATGTTCAAAAAGCATTTTGGTAAACATGTACACAAATGTGTGTGCTTTTGTGGGCTTCAGTGACAACTTGATGCCTTTTAGCTTCCTTCAACACTTCCAGGACACTCGTTTGTCCACAGGATGTTGTGTGCCCTCTGATACGTGGTGGTAGTGCTGAGCTTGGGTGAAAGTTTGCCTGCCTGGTGTGAGATGTTTGTATGGATGAGAAATAAATCATATTGTTGTGAGTTCTGCTCTGGTACTCTACCTGCACTGGGTATGTTCCTCAACAATGTTACCTGTTTTACTACTATTTTCTCCAGTAACTTAGCAACAACAGTTCCTTATAGCTTTACCTGGTTTCAGCAATCATGATTCTCATCTTTGGAATACTTTTTTATTTTTAACTATCAATGGAGAGACTTTATGGTTTACCTGAGGATCTGTACCAAGTGACTCTTTAAAGCAGAGATTGTGGTGGGAGGACGTAAAGGATTTTATCTCTACCTTTATTCTCTAGTCAGCTAGTAAAGAGCAGTAATTGTTACCAGTTGTAAGCAATCAGATAAGCAAGCCTGCAGCCTAATTTTAAAGTACCGTACACTCACTGTACCTCACTCTTACCTTCCTTTAATAATATAATGAATGGCTTTGAATACATGAGAAAAACGAGCCGTGGATGAGATATGTATTTTACAATGAGTCTTGATAAGCATCTTGCTTTGGTCTCTGTACTGTGTACTTAAACAAACGTGTATTCCTTTTTTAAATGTGGTTGCAGTACTGATTTTCATTATGATAAGTATTTATATGTTCTTTGGAAATAAATATGTATATATATATATAGTCATTTGGATGTGGAGATGTCTAAATTTGCTGAAGATATGGTAATTTTGCAGATAACTATTGGGCATAGTTTTCATAATTGTGTACTAGTAGGGAGAAAAAAATTGAGTTACTTCCCTTTGATAAAGCAGAATAAAGTTTTATAGCTGGTACTTAGGAGGAAAGATTTGTCCTTATGCAAAATATTCTTTATCTCAAGATCACTGATAGTGAAAACTTGGTAGTAGCAGGCTTGGTTGTGTTCTCAAAGCAGAATTTGATTGATTGTGCTTCAAGTGTTTACGTAGGTTTTATATTAGTATATGTGTATGCTTATGTTCACTTTTTTTTTAATTTTTCAATTCCAAGAGTGAGAGATTATTAGGTGTGCAGGGTTTCAGATGAGAGGAATTTTAGGAATGCTCTCAGTACTAGTTTTCTCCCATGAACTGAGGATTTATAGTAAGTGAGCTTTCATGTTGTTACTTCTTTAATCCTTCCAACCTATATTGTAAGAACTATTTAAGTTTTGGAAGATCATTTTGGACTCTCCATATTTTTTATGATAACGTTTGTTAATAGTATCTTAAATACTACTCTTGCATGGGTTTTTTTCTTAGTGTCTTCTGCATTCAGTCACATGGCTGTTGGCACCTCCTTTGTGAGCAGTGATTTCGACATACAGTCATCTGCTTGTGGAATACTTTTCCAAGTTATCTGTGCTTGCTTTTTGTTTTCCTTGCTTGAAGGTTACTTTTAAAATACAAATAGCATTATAGGAGTTTTAGGCTGCTTACCAAGGATATGATTTGTTATTGTTGTTTGTAGTATCAGTTTTCCTTTTTAATACCTGGTTGCTTGTGTTAATAATATTAATAAGAGGGGAAAAAAGAGCCTGATAAATAATACTTGTAGAAAATTAAATGACATAAAATGGACAGAAAAGCCTAAAGGCCTATTCTTATGACAGTTGCAGCACAAACTTGTAAGTTTAATTGAATTGTTTTCTCTACTTCATACATTTTCCCCTCTCTGTCCACCCATTCATAAATAAAACTAATTTTAAGAATTGAGTGCTCTAGAAGAACAGTTATGGTGGAAGAGAAATTAAGCAGTTTACAGAAGAGATGTACTTTTTCTCTTTGCTGTGACAGTAAGCGTTCTTGTTGTGGATGTGTACAACAGATCTAGTTACAGAGAAGTTGTTTTGTACTCACACTGCTGGGGAAAATCTGGTTGGCTGTCATGACAGATACTGTCATAAATGTGGTACTGTGCCCTTATTACACAACTGAAAAACAGAATTCAGACATTCACAAGTTTGACCTCTGCTACTTCTTAAGTGTAACGGCTTTTTACAGTGGTTGCATTTTCTCTTTCCCATTTGATGCTTTTGTTTTCGCCAGCATTTTCAGTTTTCTGGTGCTTTACCTTTGGATTTCTTTATATTGTATTTGACAGTACCTAAATTTTACAAAGACTGAGATTATTTTAGTGTTTGAGTGTAGTGTAGGGGTGGTGTTTTTTGGTTTTGTGTTTTTTTTTTTAAAGGTTCTCTTAAAGTTTGAAATGCTTATTATATGCTGCATTTTATATTATGGATACCTCAAAAAACTTGTCATCCTGTTTAAATATAGAAGGAACACAACTTGGCTGATGAAATCCTCACAATTAGGATGTACAACGTTCTGTCAAAGTGTTAAATGGAGTTATGCTCATGCTACGTATTTCATTCACCTCTCAAGAAACAGAAGGTAGTGTTTCAGAAACAGAACATAGTGTTTCAGTGTTGAAAGCTATTTTATTTTTTTTGGCAGCTGAAACATTGGAAGCTCTCTCTAAGTGCTCCAAGTAGTCCACAAGCTGTTTGGAAAGGATGGTGTGTGCCTCACAGAGATAAGTGAGAAGGAGGGTTAACTCTTCTCTGCATTCATTTGTCTGTATCTATAAAAATAGAAATAAACTAGTGTTCCTTTTAGCCTTCTGTGTTCTGGAAGTGTAATGAACTGAACTGGATATTGGACTTGATTCTTTTATCAGGAAGAACCCAAAAGCAGCATATATGATGTGTGTTGTCTGTCTGAAGGTTCTTTCTTCAAATAAGATAGAAAAAAAGAACACTATAAGGATTGTGTTTAACTATAGTCTCCCTCATGAGTTTTGCCTAAGTGTTCACCCAGAACATGTCCTCATTTATAATACTTCCCTGTGCTCCCTACCACTGTGGATTTAGTCTTCAATTTTTCTGTTTTGTCCTCTGTTCCTTTTTGGTATTTTGGGATTTTTTTACCTTGTAACAAATACAGAGTTATAGTTTGTGTGCCATAAGATATGAGCAATATGATAAGTTAGGCTATAGAGCAATCCAGTTAGGAATATATAATTTATATTGCACTGGTTATTTCTCATAAGCTCTTAAAAAAATAGAAGTTCATGAATAGCAGTTCCATGAGGAATTATTTTGTTCCCATGTAAATTGCCTGGAAATTAAATATTTCCTAAGTTAATAAGTCTGTACACTTCTTATTAGGTATAAAAAAACATTTAAATGTTTCCTTCCAAAAATAAGCCCTTTAGGATTAACGGTGCATGGTATCTAGCACTTTTCCACTTCTTAGAGGAGAAAACTCAGGTTCATGGAACTTTTGGGATTTTCCCCTCAAAAC
>VZTT01034330.1:0-25365 GCA_013400855.1 Buphagus erythrorhynchus | reverse complement strand
ACATTTGTACATTTTGTGGTGACATTAAGCATACAGTGTTCCATAAGGGTGTGGGAAGGGCAGGTAATGCTGATGTGCTGTACACTTTACTGGGGTCCAGACTAGTACTGTGCTGCTATTGCCACTGGAAGTAGGGATCTTTTTCTTCCCTCTTTCTGTTCAGAAGTTCACTCAAAATGCCTGTGTGCCATGAAAACAGCTTGAGCAGTGAGTAACCAGGAGCACAGCTGGCAGCATGGTTGCCTTTTCTCCACAGTGTGTTTAAATATGGGCATGTCCTCTGCGCTCCCCATGTTCTGAAAGTTTCCCCACATCTGAAACCTGAGGATGTGCACTGGCTACAGTTTTATTATTGTTGGGAGCTGGCAGATGGTAACAGCCTCTGTTGAGCAATAGAACCATGAGGTAGTCCCATGTCAGCTGAAGTGAGTCTCCACAGCTGTGCTCTATTACAGGAACTCTGGGGTCAAGTGTAATCTGAATGCTTAGTTTGTTAAGGTATAACGTGTCCTAGTCATACCATGTTTTCTTTGCAGGGTAGTTCCAAATCTGACTCAAGTGGTTTCTTGATTGAGCAAGGGCACTTCTTAATAATCTTTTTTCTTCATTTTAATTGGAAGAAGGACTCAATTGAAAGTGAAATACAGTGTAAAGATCAGACTTGGAAATACTTTCAAACTTCGGACTCTCCAGCAGAGCCGCCTTTTCTCCCTAGCCCTTCTTTTTTTCTGCAAATTTAGGAATCTTCAGAACCGTTATACAAGTTACATATTTCAAGGTTTTAAATACTGTGTACCTTTAACTGTTCTTTATTATCTAGTGAATACTGATATTTGAGAATTTTGTCAGAAAGACTGTATTCCATTGCCAGGTGATCTGAATCATAATGATCCATTGGGAAAGCAAACTTGTAGCAAGTATGACAAATCAAATAGTCACGAATAGAAAAGAGGGAAAAAGTTTGCATTAAGGCAGGTAGCGAATTCAAATTTAAAAACAAAGCACCAATCTCCTAGAGAGAAAATTGGTATTTTACCAATGCTGGATTGGTTTAGGAGACAAAATACTTTTGAAAGAAGCCAGAACACATATATTTTAGTCTGCACTAGATGAATCAGTAAAAAGAAGTAGCTCACATAGTATTTTGGTGAATTTTAGTATAATGCATCTGTTTTCTTTCTCTACATTTTCATAGTGTTGGAGTTAGAATATACCAATTACTAAGAGTGAAAGCTTAGATAATTTCTAGGTGTTACAGTAAATTTATGTCTCTGAATCACTTTGTGAGGAAAGAACTGTTCTTTTGCTAAAGTCCATTTTCTGGTCTATGAGACTACAAAAGCAGTGTTAAGATGTACATATCAAGGTTTGGGTACTTTAAATGGTCACAAGCATGTATTTATTTGAAGTACTAATTTGAAGAAGAATTAGGCCAGAGCAGTGCATGTTTAACATGCTCATGTTTCAATACCAATAGGTTCCTGTTGGACATGACTTTGAGGGCTACAACTTGTTTCTTTGCTCCCCAGGTCTGAATCACAGAAGCATGCTTTCCACTGAGCCTCACACTACCACCTGTGATACAGAATGTCTCTAAGTGAGAACAACAGTGTGGTGTTTGCCTATGAATCTTCAGTGCACAGCACCAATGTACTACTCAGCCTTGATGACCAGCGAAAGCAAGATATCCTTTGTGATGTTACAATTTTAGTGGAAGATCAGCGATTTCGGGCTCACAAAGCTGTGCTTGCAGCTTGCAGCAGTTACTTCCTTTCAAGGATTGTGGGCCAGGTGGACGCTGATCTTATCATCACTCTACCGGAAGAGGTGAGTGTCACTCCCTTCTGCATTTTACCTGCCAGTGCTTCTAGTCTGTTTTGTTCAATTCTCTCTTACAGTAGGCTGGGGTTTAACTGATGAGTTACAGTAGGGGATTTAAGAGCTGAAAGACACCAGCCTACAATCTGGGATACCAAAAATATTTTTTGAATTCAAGTACCTCATCTATATTATCTTGTAAAGGCTAAGTACTGTCATCTTGGTGTGGGGTCTGTTGGTTTTTTGCCAGTGTTTTTATTCTTTGACTTTCATCCCAAATAAAAATTAAATAAATGACTACTGCAAGAGTTGGTTTTCTAGGTCAGTCACACTAAGAATCTTCTTAGGGTTTTTTCTTGTTTAAGCATAGCTAGCTAGAAATGTGTAAGAGAAAGTGAAAGGAGTAGAGTGTTTGTCCCCTCTTGATCCTTGCAATTTTTGCAGTGTTTCTCCCTTAAATAGAAAGAAGGTACAGTTTTAAAATACCATTGTACTTTTTTCTTTCAGTTTCATTTATGAATGCTACTTATTTGTAAAGCCACTTTAAATGTTTTGTTAACTACACTGGGTCTGAAGAAATCTTGACAGCTTATGGATAAACTCTTTTACATTCTACTTCCCCACATTATAAAGGAAGAATTAATGTGGTGTAATCTCCAGAGCATATTTCAAATGCTATTTTAGGAATTCTTTAGGTAGCTTGTAAGAGTTTACAGACAGTTTTAAAGAACTGGTCTCTGTGCAGATCTCATTAACTTCCTTTCATGTGTTGTGTTTTTAAAAAGAACATACCAAACAACTACTAAAAAAAACCAAAGTAAACAAACCCTCGACTGATTCTTAAATTGAATTGCATGAATAATTCATTATTTTGCTGGCAGAAGGATTCAGTGTAATTAATGCATTGATATAGTGCTTTATTTAGCATAAAATACTGTTCATTTCAGTAAAGACGGGGAGCAGAGTGTGGACTTGAGTTTAAGTATTAATAGTGGACATACTGCTTTATTCTTCATTTGCAGAGAAAAGGCTAAAGGAAGTGTCCTGTAGTTGGTAATCTGTTTGTGGCTTTCTACTTGATTCCTTAGAATTTTTGTAGATGATCTTGTGCAGTTTTTAATGATACAGTTTTTGTTTCTCTCTGGATTCCCTCATAGGCAACTGTTGTTAAGACATAAATGTTCAATTAAAATCACTTGCTCTAAAGGGGCTTTAAACAGAGAATTCTGTTTGGTGTACAGTTTTTGAGTGCATTTCTTCAAATCTGTGGGAGGAAGAAAGGAGTAGGTGGGAGGAAGAAAGGAGTAGGTGGCTGTAGTAGTAAATAAGCATATGTGGTCAAACTCCATTTTTTCAGTTTTTTTTTTTTACATCAGTGGTGCATAAGACTAAGTGATTAACAGTAATTGCACTTCAAAAACTACAGTTAAATACCAGCAGCATATTCTAGAGTAATTAATATACAACTTGCTTTGAAATATATCCTTGTGAGGTTGGAATCTAGTTACTGGTTTTCAGCATACAGCAGTATTTTTCACTTTTAGTACTGTGTTGCTGGAACACTTTATTAAGAGATTGATCACAGTGAAGAAAACTGTCACAAAATGTGCATGATAAAATTGTATCAGAAGAATTGTTTCAGAATGAGTTTGTCCAGGTTTTCACCGTAGAACAAGTCTGCTGCTTTTGTTCTATACTCTGTCTTGCTGACAGGACAGGTAAATTTGTGTATTTCTCTGCTTAAATCCAAATTGACCATACTACTGGCTTTTTATTTGTTTTTGCAATAGGTAACACTTAAAGGATTTAGTCCTTTGCTTCAGTTTGCATATACAGCAAAACTGGTTTTAAATAAAGACAATGTGTCTGAAGTTTGCAAATGCGCAGAATTTTTGGGTGTACGCAACATTGAAGAGTCCTGCTTTCAGTTTCTCAAATTCAGATTTTTGGACTTTAAATTGGATCAGCAGGAATGTCCTAGGAAGAAATGTTGCACGCAGCGTTGTCAGAAAGCAAACCCTAAAACTGGGAATGCAGATGATGGAGACGTAGAAATAAATTGTGAAGTAGAAGCACTTCTAGAAAAGGAATATGGTCAAATTCCTGACACAAAGCCCTGTAAAGATGAAGAAAATGCTAAATCATCGCCTGCTCTCCAAGATAATGCCAATCAAAACTGTGATCCTGTACATTTAGAAAGGGGTAGTAGTTCCAGCTTATCTTCCCAATGCCCAAAGTATAGAAAATTCCAGAAAGCTTTTGGAAATGACAAAGTTCATACTTCGGAGTCCAATTCTGGTGTTAAAGATGTTCAGGTACCACAATTTTCAACTTGTCTTGAGAAGGAAACATCTGATAATGATGGCATACAAAAAACCCAGGAGTGTGTGCCTATGCAGCTGATCTCAAACTGTGAAGAGACTCAGGTAGAAATGGAAGAAGGGGAAGAAGGCATTCAGAAAAAAGAAGAGTCAAAGAAAGATTCTATAACTCGGAGTGTGTCATGTCCTGTGGAGAAAATGGATCTTGCTGCTTTCCCCCAAAATCCTGCTGCACCTCATGGACTCAATTCTGTGTCAATCTTGCATAGTTGTGAGCAATATGGTAACTTGAATTTCAGTAGTATGCAAAACAACACAGTCTTAGCGGAAAAAACTGTGTCAAGTACTGGAGCTGGAAATGACAAAACTGAAAGCCAAGGTAACCCATCTTCAAAGGTGGATTTGTGCATTAGGGAAGCCACTAACATCACCTCAGCTGGAGATCGAAGCAGTGTGGAGAGAGAGATAGCAGAACAGCTAGCACAGGGCTTCTGGAGTGATATTCACAGCACAGATGCCTGTCAGATACATTTACCACCTGCAGTTTCTAAAGAGTACTTGGAGCCAGTGTATTCGGGGAAAAAATCAGAGTGTCCGTGGCTGGGGATCAGGATCAGTGAAAGCCCTGAACCTTGCCCTCAGCGAACTTTTACAACGCTGAATTCTGTCAACTGCCCCTTCATAAGCAACCTTAGCGCTGAAGGATGCTCCAACACCTCTGAAATAAACAGTGCAGATTATGCTCAGGGACCACAACAAGAACAGTGTCCCTATAACTATGTGATAAGTTTGGCAGAGGATTCGGAGACTGACACTGAGGGAGACAGTGAATCCTGCTCAGCAAGAGAACAAGAGTGTGAGGTGAGAACATACTCATGTATCCTTTGCTTCCCAGTCTCTTAAGGCCATACTCAAACATCTGAGTCTGTGTTTTGTTGTTTTGGGGCTTTCTTCTGTGGCTGTTTGTTTTAAAAAGTCGAACTGAAACTTTAAATAACCATTCAGAGGCTTATATGGAAGGTCACTGTTAATTCAGGGGGACTAAATTAAAGCATGAAGGTATTTTTGATCAGATACTGAAGTGTTAGATGCTTACATATTAGATTTTTTTCTGGAACAATTGTCAGAAAAGGTTGTGAGTCTTAAATCAAGGCATGAAGGTTCATTCTTAGATTTTTTTTCTTTTATCTGCTTCAGTTAGATTTAGGAAAACTAAACTTCTTGGAACCTTTGTATAGTAGAAATTTACCCGTTTTCTTGGTTTTATTCTGAGCTGTGAGGTGAAGGTGGAAGAGAAATGATACTTCAGATTTAATGTGAAGTGAATATTAAGTTTTTAAGCTGGCTTCAGTGGCTGTGTATTTAAGACTGTTCAATAATATCTCCTTCTCCAACACTAAGGTTATTTTTGTTTCTCCAACTGCAGTAATTATCTGGCACCTCCTTTCTTTGCTTTAGTAGTGGTTTAGGCAGATACCGTACAAGAGTAGTCTAATCCTAAAAGATATACCTGGAACAATTTCCACCTCAGTTCTTAGAATCATAGAATTGCAGTGTAACTCTGCATGATGAGTCATTCAATGTTACAAAAATTTAGTTATTCTTAAAATACTAGGGGTTTTATCTTTTCAAGATGCAGGGCCTTACTGAGACTGAACATAAGTGGAACCTGCCATCAATACAAAAAAGCTGCAATGCCAGACAAAAGGTCAGAATTGGTTAAATCATTCCTTACTTTTATGTGTTGGAGAAGATGGCATCATTGCTGAGGACAGTCCTCTGGGTTTTTTTATTATTTTTTGCCTGTTTGTCACCAGTAGTAGCAAATCAGAGAAAATATTTGTGTTCTTTTTAAACTATATTCAGATCTTTGACCACAGCAAGGTAGCATATTCTGCTACTTACTGTACTCAAATGTAAAGATTAAAATAAAGTGTCTTTAGTTGAATACTCAGAAACATGGTGATTATTTTGTAAAGGTAAATATGTTTTTCAGTATTAATCAACACTTTGTGATCTCAAATGCGTTTGTAGCTCAGGTATACAACAGTAGCAAGAGCCTGGTCCTCTCTCTTCTCTGACACTAAGAAATAAAAGACAAGTATTGTAACCTATGTATTTTAAGGAAATGCCTGTTTCAGATAAACTTTTCCTGCAGAAAAAAAAGCACAGGTATAAAAATGTATGCAGGATGCAGTCTTAATAGCAGCTTTGGGAAAACTTTAGACTATATTAGTGAGTCTTGACACTTGTTTTGTACCTCACCAAACTGTAACTCCTCTTCTTAGAGTGTATCACCTGCATATTTGATGCACAAACAAGTAGCTTTCATTCTACTCTGAATATGCTTGTAAGGATTTAGTGTAAATATGCAAATATTCTCCTGCACCTGTGCTTGAACTCCTGTAGTTGAATCCTCTGGATTTTATCCCATCATCTGATGGTTATGTTACTTTGTTCTTGTCTCTGAGATGCAGGAAGAAAGATGGGTTGTGTGGTAAAGAATGCTTAAAATGAAAACTTGACTTGTTGGTGTTTGTGTATATCAGTTCCACCTTGGATTTACAACTGTATCTCACATTCTAGGTAAAACTGCCGTTTAATGCACAAAGGATTATCTCACTTTCCAGAAATGACTTCCAGTCATTTCTGAAAATGCATAAATTAACTCCTGAACAATTGGACTGTATTCATGATATCAGAAGACGAAGTAAAAACAGAATTGCAGCACAGCGATGTCGCAAGAGAAAACTTGACTGCATACAAAATCTTGAATCTGAAATTGAAAAACTGGTATGTATAAATATTCATTGCTGTTGTCATGTCTTTCTCTAAATATCTTGACTGGTTGTCTGGCAGTAGATTGAGAGTGAGGTGGTTTACTACTTTTTCTACGCCAGCTTAAAAAACTTCATCAGTCTTATATAACTTCTTGATAGCAGTTCTAGATTTTTCTGAGCCTTGCTCTAAAGTACACACATCTTTCCTTCTGTGGAATTGTTTCCATTCAAATAAAACATGCATCACAGCATAATTTTTGGTGAATGATGTTTCTGAAACCCATAAGCTTAGAACTTAATCGTACAGAATGATTCCCAGACTGTTATCCTACACTGTTTTTTGCCTCTTCCCCTTTCTTGCTTTGAGATTTTGTTCTTCAGCTCATGGTATTGCTCATGGTCAAGTTTGCAGTTACGCAATTGTTAGTTGTGTAAGTTCTGTTCTTGGAACATGTCAGCATGGGCTGGCAAACTGTTTCCTGAGTCTTGAATGTTAAAAATGAGACCCCTGCAGAAAGGCGGAAGATACAGAAGAACTTGGGAAGTTGCTTGCCTTTTTAGCAGTTGCATCAAGATGGTAGCTGAGGAATTGATGCATCCAGATTTCTCTGCAGCCATCTGTTAATATATTTTCTCCTCCTTAAGAAGGCAATAAAAAGATAAATATGAAATTTAAGAGAAATGTAGGTAATCTGAGGTTAGGATTATGTAAAAATAGCAATGGCAAGAAGATAATTGAGTGGCTTTTCAGAAAAACAAGTCTTTGTTTGACTTTCTCATCTCAGTTTCACAGTCAGGCATACCATGTGCATGAAATAGTTCAGTTGTTTAGGACTACTATACTCTTATTCTTGTTCATGAAGCATTTTAGGCTTGGTGTACCTGAATTTGGTATCTGCATCAGCTGGAACATAGCAGTCATGTTGCATCTTTTCTGACGTCAAAGTGAAAAGGAAAATAAAATTAGAGCCAAGCGCCATGGACTGGAAACTTATTTTCCCGTGGTCATAGTCTTTCACTACATCTCCTCCTACTTCTGCAATGAGGAGATTGGCACTGCACACCCTCCTTCAAAGCCTTAGAGCTCTGATGACCTGACAGAGCAGGTTGTGCTCAATGAAGAAGGTGCTCTGTGAGGGAGGGTAATCAGGTGATTGTATTAATAATATCCTTACTGAAGAGAGAAGTTGCATTTCTGACATTTCAGAACTTTTTGCCTGGTTTTGTCATCATGTTGTCATTTCTGTTATGTAACTCTGTCAATATTTTGCAATACTTGGGCAGGGAATTAAAGGCTGATCTGCAAGATTAGACATGCGGTTGTTTGAGACTAATAATTATAACATAATATCCTTCTTTCTGTGGACCTGTCCTGGAACAGACTGAATGTCTGCTGTTTGACAGGTAACACCATGCAAGGCCTAGATAATGAGTGTTGAGTCTTGAGAACTGTGAGGTGAGGTCTGAGTTATATGAATCATTCTCTATGCACAAACATGTTCCAGTTGCATTTTTTTTTCAACTGTGCTGATAAGTTTCTTCAGAAATTCCTGAAAAGACCCCATGTGGAGCTGTTGACCATGCCTGACAGCCACAGGTCATCAAATCTCTAAGTTGTACACAAATACAGAAACATTTAGATCTGTCTAGGCATGATTTCCAGGTGGGTGGAAGAAAAGAGAGATCTCGGAAGGGCTGTGTGTGGTACATCCAGGTTGCTTCATGCATGATGGCTCCTGCCTTGTTCCTGTTCTCTGGGTCAGTCGTGTCTCAGACCTTTTGGACTTTGATCTTCTCATGGTATCATCCGTCATGTGGCTTTGGGAGGGAAGAGAGTGATGTAGCTATAATTTGACAACTCTTGACAAGTAGATGATAATCTGTACTACCAGTTAGGAAATACTTTTTGGTGGAATTCATCATCCTGGTTTCCAGTATGTGCAGCATGTTGTCTTGTATTAATTTCTATTTGGTGCTGCTTCAGTTTTTTTCTCTCTCAGAAGATGCTTGTGATGTGTTTCTTGGAAAAGTCCTATATTTGGAACAGACTGATCCCTGCCTGGCTAGAGGCTGGAGACTGACAGCTGGCAAGTAGCTTTGCTGACAAGCACCTTGGGGCCTGGACAAACAACAGGCTGAGCATGGATCAGCAACATGTCCAGACTGAAGGAAAGGCCATCAGTGTCCTGGGCTGTGTTAACAGGAGCACTGTTGTTGGAGGGCAGTGGTTGTTAGCTATCTTGGCATGTGTAACACTGAATCTTTTACTGGATTTTCACCCCTTCCAGTTCCAGGAGCACATTGATAGACAGGAGGAAGGTTGGGTGAAGGCCACTGGTGTGGCCAGGCCTGAAGTACTTCTGTGGTGAGAGGCAGAAGAAATGGAGCTTCTACCTGGAAAAGGGATGGGGAGACCTAATGGCTACCTGCCCATATCTATGGAGCAGTCCTTGAGATTATACAGCCTTTGGTGGTGGAAGATCTTCAGTTTCCTGGGAGGAGTACTTGACAGCAAGAGAACAAGAGACATGGTCTTAAATTACAAGGGGCGATTTCATCTGAATATAAGGCAAGTTTTTCTTCCAGTGGGGACAGGCAGACAGTGGAGCAGTTCACCCTGAAAGGCTGTGCATGCCCTGTCTTTGAGGGTTTTGTGGCATGACTGAGCAAAGCCCTGAGCAGCCTGATCTTACCTGATCTCTGACTTTGTTTTGAGCAGCAGATCAGACTACAGACTTGCTGAGGTACCTCCCCTACCAATTGATTCTGTAAAATTGGAAATCTTAAGTTCTACTTATACTGAAGAAAAATATTGTTCAGTGCCGAATCTGCTGTCTGGGAGAGTTACCTTTGATCATGTCTCTTGATCTTCTGTACTGATAAAGTAATTTTTTTGCCTCCCCATACAGCCTTTGCTTATTGACCTTTCAGGTGAATCTGGGTGTCCCTGTTGGTTGCTGATGTTCTGTATTTGAGAATACACAAGGGCTACTTAAGGAGATGTTGACTTGTTAGAAATGGCTGTTTCAGAGACCCTGTGTATATTCACATTCCTTGTACTTTCTGCTGTACAATGGGATGGCAGTCAGACCAGATGACCCACTGTGGTCCCTTCCAACCTGACCCATCCTTTGATTTTCACTTTGAAGCTTTTAAAATGAGGCTACTTGCAAGGGGGAGCAGAGTAGAGGACAACTGGTCTCAAGAAGCTCTACTTCACTGAGGATTCTGTAGCTGAGAAGGAGGACGTGTCAGTGCTCCAAGTAATTGAGATCTTGTTATATATATTACAGCAGGGTGAGGTGTGTGGACTAAGTACATTCTTTAGCAGAGGATTAAACTGTCAGTTTATGATGACCTCAAAAGTAACTGACATTCTTTGTAGTATTAGTATAATGCTGCTAAAATAAAACAATAATATTTAAATGTATTAACCTGTCAACAGCTTCAGAAGGGGAGTGAGAAATTAATGCTGGAATAACTATTTCTGAATGTTCATGTTTGCTTTAAATAGCAGTCCAGATAATTTCATCAGTCCATAATACACAGCTGAGTACCTCTACATACCCAGAAGGTATTAGGTGATCTGCCTAACAGACTGGGAAAGATTATTCTGATAAGTATTAAAAAACACTTGGAGGACAATGCAGGCATCAGACACAGGCAGCAAGGCTCCATGAGGGGAAAGTCCTGCTTGTCAAACCTGATTTCCTTGTATGACAGGGTAACCCACCCAGCTGATCTAGGAAAGCCAGTAGATGTAATCCTCTTGAACTTCACCAAAGCTTTTGACAGGCTCCCTCAGGATCCTTCTGAACAAAATGTCCAGCCCACAGCTGGATAAACACATCATGTGGTGGGAGAGCAGCTGGCTCATGGGTCAGGAACAAATGGTGCCAGTGACTGGGGTGGCACCAGGTTGGCACTGGTCCCTGGTGGGTTCTGCAGGGCTCCATCCTGAGCCCTGTGCTCCTCACCATCTTCATTAACAACCTGGACACAGGACTGGAACACATGGAACACACTGGGAGTTTGCCACTGACACTAAACTGGAGGAGTTGTCAACTCCCCCCAGGGCAGAGAGGCCCTGCAGAGAGACCTGGACAAATTGGAGACTTGGACAATCACCAGCTGGGTGAAGTTTAATGAGGGCAAGTGCTGGATTCTACTCTGGGATGGGGCAACCCTGGCTGTGTGTATGGACTGGGGAATGAGAGGCTGGAGAGCAGCTGCAGAAAGGGACCTGGGGTTCCTGGTCCATGGCCAGCTGAACACGAGTCAGCAGAGCCCTGGCAACCAGGAGGGACATCCATGTCCTGGGGGGCATCAGGGACAGCATCACCAGCCAGGCAAGGGAGGGGACTGTCCCACTCTGCTCTACTGGGGCAGCCTCACCTTNCACATACATAACTCATTTTTGTAGTTTTCATCAATCTGTGTTTAACTCCAATTGGCTAATAGTTTTCTTGCCACTCAATTCATCAGTTAGAAAGTGCTTGTGTGTGTACATGTTAAGACTATCTACATTTTTTACATTTTTTTCGTTGTGGATTCTCATGGGATAGATCTTTTATTACAGGTGCAACTTATTTTTCTCCAAAAGAATAGGTTGTTGTGTTAACTGACTTT
This sequence comes from Buphagus erythrorhynchus, assembly GCA_013400855.1. Taxonomy (NCBI): domain Eukaryota; kingdom Metazoa; phylum Chordata; class Aves; order Passeriformes; family Sturnidae; genus Buphagus; species Buphagus erythrorhynchus. The sequence goes on along the minus strand of VZTT01034330.1, from coordinate 13,817 downwards.
TCATTCCTCTGATTCTTTCTTGTGGGCACATACAGGCTTAGCTGGTAATTCAGCAGAGCAAGGCCTGATTTTATAAGACCTTTCTTTTATAATATCTTTACTTGTATGCAACATTCAGCATCCTCAGAAGGGGCAGATTCCAATCTCTTCTCTCTGTGACCAGTGACAGGACTTGAGGAAACATCATAAAACTGAGTCATGGGAGGTTTAGGTTGGATATTAGGAAAAGTCTCTTCACCCCAGAGGGTGGTTGGACACTGGAGCAGACTCCCCAGGGCAGTGGTCACAGCACCAACCTGACAGAGCTTAAGAAGCCTTTGGACAAAGTTTGGACAAAGTTCTCAGGCACAGGGTGTGACTCGTAAGGGATCCTGTGCAGGGCCAGGAGTTGGACTCAGTGACCCTGATGCGTCCTTTCCAGGGTGGCATATTTTGTGATTAACAGCTGCTCCCAGTATGCTGACAAGTAGAAATTTATTCACAAAGTCCTCTTTCTACTAATTTTAGACAAAAAGAACTGGCAACCACTGTTCCTCTTGCCAAATGCTGCCTAAACTTAATCAGTTCTTTCAAAAAGAAGTTGTAGAGGTTGCAGTATGAGGTTTCTCTGCAAAAAGGGGATGTCAGGAGGAGTGAAAATAATAAAATTTACCAGGAGTGAATTGACATAACAGTAGTTGTAACACATAGTCCCTATGATTAAAACTTTGTGTGTCTTGAAAACTGTATTTTCTTTTAATTAATTAATTACAGAATTTAAAACGTATGTGTTGTGACATGTCTGAATTTTGGTTCTTTGTCCTTTTCATTCAACTTCTTCATGATGGTCTTGGTTGTTCCCTGTCCTTTGTCATTTCCTCATTTTTCTTTATTCAAAAAGTTACTCATTTCCATGATTAGACTTCTCAGTTATCAGTGTTCTTTCATCTTTAGCCAGTTCTATCAGAAGCCTAAGAAAAATTCACAACATTGAAGCCAAAAAAAAGCTTAATTTAATACAGGCTATTTTTTTCTACTTGATATTTATTAGTGAGTTGCTATCCTTAGTTTGTTGCCATGTGTTTGGACAATCCTGCTACATTATCTCTAGGCTGTCAGTTCTTCAGCACATCTTTCTTTACCTTTCCTAAATTTTCTATCCAATTTAGGAACTATACTTAACTCCATTGTTTGTCCTGTAGTGGATTTGGCACTTCTTGAGAATGCAAGTTACTTTCACCTAGTGGAATAGTATCAATAATTAAAATGTGATGTTTGATTTTCAGCATTTCAATTTTAAAATACAGATTTCTATGGAGACTGCTTAATGTTTTGTTGAATCGTTGGTTTGTGTTACCCTCTAGAACTAGTGTTTCAGGAATATTTACAGGAAGTGCAATAATGTTTCATTTGTTCAGTAACTACAAATTGCTCCTTTGTCTGCCAGCATGAGTTTGGAAAAAGCTGCAGATCTGAAAAAACACATAAAATAGCTTAGCTGATGATGCTTCCAGAGAGGTTAGGATTGGCCTTTTGATATGTTTGATTGTGTTGTTGCTTACTTTGTTAATGCCAAGTTACTTCTGTTTCAGCAGACCAGAGTATTTAAAGTCTTGTTTTAGCTTTGATAGGAGCTTAAACCATAGTTTTTATGAAAATGTAGACTAAAATACTGTTTTTCTTTTTGCAGCAAAACGAGAAGGAGAACTTGCTGAAGGAAAGAAACCACATTTTATCAACTCTGGGTGAGACAAAGCAGAATCTGACTGGACTTTGCCAGCAGGTGTGTAAGGAAGCAGCCTTGAGTCAAGAGCAAATACAAATACTTGCAAAATATTCTTCGTCAGATTGTCCACTCTCATTTTTGTTCCCAAAAAGAGAACAAACAGCTCCATCTGATAGTGAGCTCGTGGTACCAGCATCTGTAGAATCAGCAAATGGTCTTTCAGGTGTCACACCTCCAGCTGAGCAGAGTTCCTGTTATCAGTGTGTCAAGAGTGCGTGCGAGGCCACGTACGATCAAGTGCAGGAACTGCATCCAGTTCCTGCCAGAACATTGGAGCAGACATCGCTCGTGGAGCCGTGTGGGCAGAGCAGTGGCATCACAGACTTCTGCCAGCAAATGACTGACAAATGCACTACAGATGAGTGAACCTCTCCTTCCCACTGCCAGCCTCTCAGCATTGCAACTAGAAGTGGGATTGAGCATTATTGGAAAGTAACTTACTCAGTGAGAGAAAAAAATTTAATCTTTTGAAACTATATTGACAATTACATGGTCACCATTATTACTTGGCAAGCTTTTGGGTTTGCCCTGTGTAGTTCCAAAACATAATTTGTATGTGTCAGCCTTGGAGTTTTTTCTGTGTGATGATGCCAAGGAGGGTTCAGGAAAGCTGTTGGAAAGTACAAATTCCATGCACAGGTGCTTATTTGTGAGGAAGTTTTGTTAAAGTATAGAGCAGCCTACTCTGATTTATGCCACAGTACTTAATGCCACTCTGCATTTTAAGGAAAGCCTCCTGACAGCTGTTTATGCACAATGACTTCTATACCTGGAATGCTTCTAAGACTTTTTTTTCCTGGTAGACAAACCTTAAGCATGTATATTTCTGTAAATGTTCATTTTGTAGATGGGCTAAGTGACATGACAGGATGAGGAAATTCTGGAATAGCCCCCTCCCCATCACAGAGAAGACTTTTACTGAATTAAAGTAGTAGGCTACTACTGCTACTAGTAGAATTGATTAGTAGGAGGCTTTTATTGAATAAGTGCTCTTGTCTCTGTAGCACAGAATTAAAAGAACTGGAGCAGCAGAGGTGCTGCCACATACTGCTCTCTTCTCTAAATTTAGTGAGTAACAACGTGCTGTGGAAGGCAGACATCTGAAACTGGTGCAGTTCTTGCATGAGTGTGCATTGGATCCTCTGGCATCTGAATCCCATAGGCTTGTTAAAACTCACTGCTGTATTGTGACTTCCTGTCCTAGCACCTTCAAGCTTGCTGCTTGTTTGTGGCAAGTTGGAATCAAAGCGTTGTGAAGGTCTAAGCACAGATTTGTTTTTTTAAGGTATTCAGGCGCCGCATTTTTTTCTTTCAGTGCCTAACTGCCTAAAGTAAGTTACAAATATTTGTTCTCTGATCACTGGGACCAGTAAAGATCTATTTCAGAATCAGTCTTCAGAATGCTTTATGGCTAAACCTGTAGTATATTTTCAATGGCTTGTGCTATTAGCATAGATATATAAAAAAGTTTATTGAAGAAATGAGCTGGAGATATTTCCTTTATTACTTTGTGAAGGAGAAATTCAGCTACTGAAAAGAATCCCCATTTTCTAGATTTTTACATAGCAGTGGATGCATATTGTATACCAATGATGCTTTGTTATTTTGATGTTATTCTCGCACCAGAACTAAGTATTGAACCTCACCACAGAAAACTTTGGGTTTGCTGGTTTACAAAACATGAAGAATCTTGTACAAGCCAGTGGAATTCTTCATTTCCTACCTCAGAATGTGTATTAGCTTTTTGTGTCTTTGTGTGCATGTACAATAGGCAGCAGTGAAGCAAAGGCTGTTGTAAATACTGCTTTTCAGTTTTACCTTGCAGTGAGACAAAACTTGTTCTTGGCAAGGCTCTTTTTTCCCTCCCCCCACCAACCATAGGTAACATAGCATTAATAAATACAGTAAGCCACTTATTTAAAACAAAAATTTTAAAATTGACAGATTTCAACAGGACTTCTCATAACCAGCACATAACACAAATGACTACACTACCTCACCTATGGGACTGAAAGTTGATTCAAATTTCTAGTAAATCCTTGGATTTTCATCATATATCATTACTTTTTAAGGGAAAAAAATATGGAGCATAGCTTATATAAATCACAATACTTGCAGTAATTGAAATTCGGAAATAAATACTACATGGCAGACATCATGATAATTGAATTGAAATCCTTTTAAATTACTGTCATTGAGATATGATGATCCTGTATATGTATTACTTTATGAAGCTCTCTGGGCTTTTTCTCCAGTTTCTGTAGATTCCTAGTTAATTTAATCCTGTCTCCCTCCCAGGCTGCCACCCTGGGAAGCGTTTTGCTCTTATGTCTCCATTTTATTTAAAAAGCAAACCAACAAGAAACAATCAAAACAGAATTCAAAGCCCAAACCTCTACTGTTCATAACTACTCTCACTTTTAAAGCTGGTGATATTCGGAAATGACGTGGACAATGGCATTAAAGCATTGTCCTAATAGTGCACATAGTTGGAAATAGAATTCCCTGGGGTAAATCCTTGTTAAAACAAGGTGGAGCATCTTTGTAGGGAATGGCTGTCTGAGAGCTTATCCAGTGCCCAGAGCCCTGACACACTTGGCTGCAGATTTAGTTTGAGGGTAGGTTTTTGCCTGACCAGCTGATCTAAATAATTTTTTTAATATTTATTTAATACCATAGACCTACAAGTTGCATGTTGACTTCTGTAAGCCTATATCATCAACTTGCAAATGTTACGAATGAATGACAATTTTATGATACAGAATTCTCAGGAAAATGTTTTTGGAGTTTGGTTTTATTTTTTTTCTTTCAGTAAAGAAATACTCGATTTTGAAATTGTAAAATACTTTGTTAAAGCATGTTTTAAAGTACTTTGGTCGGACTATCTTAAAGCCATAAGGGTATGATGGCATACAGATTGTAAAATAAACAGATAATTACAACAGTTGATTTTGTATTTTTCATAATTCAGTATTTTCTAAGTCTACAATAAAAACCACTATCCTTTCTACAAAGGCTTTTCTATTTTGTGTAAGTCCTCTGCTGTGAAAGTCTCTATTGGTGAATTATTAATTTATGTAGTATTGCTCAAACAGTTCTGAAAAAGGTACCAAAGTAGTCTCTATATAGTTTATAAGTTGAATAGACCCAAACCACTAGCTTAGGATTCTTCAGACAAAGCTGAAATCTAATAATCCAGAGAGGTAATTGTACTAAAATTGGGTATCTACTGAACTACTCATAATATTTCCTCAGTAGTGTGTATTTTGTTCTATTGATTTTCTTTTTTAATTGCATATTCTTAAATACATGAGTAGTCTTCTCAACTTACTGGAGATTAAATTTGCCACATGGAAGACCTGCTGTTTCATATGAATGGCAGAGCCAAGATAGAATTTAAAATAAAACCCCTGAAAATGGTTAACAAATAAGTAATGAGTGAGAATAATATTGCAATACAAGTAAGTTGAGTATATCTTGTTAACTTGAGAAGTAACTCTTAAGGCTTTCTTGATATATGATAATAGTCTAGTAAGGATTCAGTATGATACTTTAACAAGGCTTCCTAATTTTTACAATCTACTATTTCATATTTACTGTGAAAGAGGAGGAGATGGATGCGAGAGACTTGGGAAGAAACAAGACTCAGTAATCAAAATAGTACCCCAGAGCATGTATATATTCAACTTCATTAACTTGTTGAAGGCCATAAGTCTCAACCTTTCAAGTCAACTGGCATGATTTTGTATAAAAGTATTTGGTAAGAGACTCAAAAGTTCTAAATTATATTGCAATTTTATTTTTCAGCCCAGTGGTGATAAATCAGATGATAATTTCATGTCAGCCTGGCAACATTTGGGACTTCTTCAGGCAATGATCTAGGAAATAAGAAGGATTTTCAGTGAACAGCCTCTACTGGTCTGAGTTTTCATTCCTTTTACTTTGACTCTTGTTAAAAATACACTTCATTTGTGTTAATACAGGATCCTCTGAAGTCCTTCAGATGGAGCCTCACCAGGTTGTACTTACACAGATTGCCTGTCAGATACTTCTAGGTGGCAGTGAAAAATGGTGTATTGAATCAGCATGTGAAGGTAATTTAAATGCAGATGTTATAACACGGTTGGTACAGTGACATAATTGTTCATTGAAATTGTAACTACCCGTATTTATAACATTTACCTGAATGCAAGATAATCAGCTAGCAACTGTGTGAAATTATTATTCTTAACAAAGTAAAAAGTTAAAAACCAGGGGACAGATGTAGGGATAAAAGACAACAGAAGTCACAGAATCCTTAAATTTGGATTAATAGCAGACTGTGGGGGTTTGGGGAATATCACTGACAACTGTCTGTTGGGCTGGTCCATTTTTCACACCTGGTGTGGGAATGTAGGAGCTTTAAAAGGTACATATATTTTTCAAACTCTTGTTCTGGTCTCTGAAGTCAGTCAGTCCTGCTTACCCCTAAAACCAAGAAACTGCTAACCTGCATCTATCCAGATGTTATCCCAAAAAGCCTATGGACTTGTCATTGTTCTTGTTGAAAAATCTGTCCTATGAATTGTTTCATAGGCTTTTGTAAGGACTTTAAAAACACTGACAATTTCTCTGCTTATGTCCTTTCTTTTTTCCTCCCACTACAAGAATTACAGTAAACCTTTTACGTGCAAATCAAAATAGGGGATGAAGGACTGAATGAAATTCTGTGCTTTGTGTTACACAGAATACCAGAATTTGTCTTGGTCTTCTCAGTTATAAAATCTACTGTTTCAGCTTTGTAGTGAACTTACAAGACTTCAAATTCTTACATAGAAATCTGGACTCGACTGGTGGGAGTATTACTGATGGGCAACAACAGAACTGTGTTTGGGGACAAAACCTGTGTTTGCAGGCTTTGTCCTTTGGGTGTTTCCCTTCTGCTACATCTCAGGCTGGCAGGAATTGTGTAGTGTAGCCAAACCTGTTGTGAGTTCAGCGCAATAGGCTTTTAAGTAAAATAAGTGTTGAGGCTTGTATGCCCTTAGAGTTGCCTATGTACCTGTTCAAACCAGCTCCCACCCATCCAAGTCTAGCAGTGCATTAAGGACTGGAGCTGGGAGCTGTCTCTGCCCTAAAAGGCAGAGTGACTGTGTTGACCTCAGAAAGTAAGATTTTGTGTGTGTGACTCTCTTTGTGAACTCTTCAGGTTTTCATGTAGTACTGTGTAGCTCTGAGTTTCTAGGTTTGTAGAAGGCAAATTAATCACTTGCATTACACTTTCTTATGCATGCTGTCATTGCAAGTGAGGGAGAAAATACCGTGATGTGTGGTGAGCTCCTGAAGGAGGGTGATGGTGCCTTTCCTTGGGAAGGAAAGCACCTTGCCACAGTATTGGTGTGGAAATGATTGGTTGCCCAAGGGAGGTTAAGGCCAGCAACACCTTTCTCTCTTGGCATTGTGTCTGGGAGCAATCCCCAGTGCTATTCCATTTTGGGGGTGGTAACCAAATTTCGGAGATCAACTCACGAAGGAAGATTATATTACCTCTTCTTGGGAAGGAAAGCACCCAGCTTCAGTGTTGGTAGTGCAGATAAGATGCCCAGGGGAGTTAACAGCCAGGAATACTTTATTTTCTTGGAAACCATTGTGTGGGAGCGATCCCTGGACATCTTCAGGTTTGGAGCTCAGCTTCACATTTCAGTGTTGGACTCATGAAATGAGGATGACAGCACCTTTCCTTGGGAAGGAATGCACATAGTGCTAGTGTTGGTGATTCAGATGACAGGCTGCCCAGAGGTGGTAAAAGCCAGCAACAACTTTCTGTCCTGGATGCTTTTGTGTGAGATCAGTCCTTGGATGTATTCAGGATGTGTCGGAGCCTGGCTCCAATTTTCAGAGCAGGTCTTCTGAAAAAGAATGACAGTACTTATCCATAGAAAGGACAGAGCCTGATCCCACTTTCAAGTGTTGGAAATGTGAGGTGTCCAGGGAGTATAACAGCCAACAATAGGTTTCTCTTCTAGCACTTTTCCTATGAGAGCAATTCCCATTTTTATTCAGTTTTGGAGCTGGTGTCCAAAGTTAGGAGAGGGGCTTCTGAAAAAGTACGGCAGTAGCTTTCCTTGGAAAGGAAGGCAATGCAATGCAGATGATAGGTTGTTCATGGGATATAAAGGCTAGGAAGGGTTTTCCATTCTGGCACATTTTGTGTGAGAGCAATCCAGGATGTATTCCAATAGTCTTCAGGTGACAACATCGCCTATTCGGTTACCACCTCCAAAAAAAGAATCAGTCTGGGCTTTGAGCCCAAACAAAAAGTGCCAGGACAGAAAACTTGTGCTGGCCTTTATCTACACCAATACCATGAGGACTAAGTGCTTTTCTTGCAAAAATGAATGTGCTACCAGAAATTTCAGAATACCTCCTCCAAAATTTGAATCTGAGCACCATCATTGAAGACATCCGGGGATTGCCCCCCAACGAAAGATGCCAGAACACAAAGCTGATACTGGTCCTTCTCTCTCCTTGGCAGACTGTCATCTGCTCCATCAATACTGTGGCATAGTGCTTTTTTGCCCACATCCAAAATTGAAATACAACCTTCAAATCTGTATAGGTCCCAAAACTGCAGCTATACAGAAGGCCCCATGAGAACAAACTGTTACTGGCTTTTAGCTCTCCTGAGCAGCCTGTTGACTTCAACTACCATTGGGGCTACATGCTTTTCTTCACAAGGAAAGATACTACCATTTGCTTTTTGGAGGGCATATGCAAAATTTAAATTCAGTCTTCAAAACTAAATAGGGCACAGGATTACTCTCACAAAAAAAAAAAAAAAACTCCCAAGAAGAAAGGTTTTGTTGCTGTTTACCTTGCCTGGGCAGCCTACCATCTATACAAAAAACACTGGGGCAAGGTGCATTCCTTTCCCAGGAAGGCTGTTTCACCCCTTTCTCTCTCCCTCCTACAAATCTGGATACCATTGCTCAGTCTAATACATTCAGGAAATGGTCCCACACAAGAGGTTCCAGAACAGAAAGCTGTTGCTGGCCTTCACCTCCAGTGGGCAGCCTATGATCAGCACTTAAAAACACTGGCTCTCTAGGTTTTCCTTTATGTGGAACAGCAGTTTACCAGCCACAAGAGGGAGTGAATGCTGCTAGAGCGTGATGTGAATTAAGGGCTGCAAATGGAATCTGAAGGCCAGATAAACTTTTCTGTCCTGGCACGTTGCTTTTTGCCAGTACTGACAATTTCACCTTGGGATGTGCACACTTCATTGTTTCTGGAGAATCAGGACATTTACCTCTTTTGCAACTACACTGCCGCTGTCATGTGGAGCTGAGCAACAGCGACAGGGAAGGCAAAAGACACCACGAGTTTTTTGTTGTGATAACTGTTAGTGTGGGAGCAGTTAGTAAACTGTTTGGGATCTTGGGTCTGTAAGAGGGAAAGAATGGGAAGGTACATAGAGAAGGAAACAGAATAGCACCAGGGTGTGCACAGGAAGCAAGTGAAAGATAATGCCCAGCCCTTTCTTTTTGTTCTAGGACCTTACTCTAAGGGATTTTGGAGATTTCAAATTAGCAGATGGACTCACCAGACTGTAGGAGTATGAGACCCTACATACAGCTGGCAAGAAGGATGCAGAGCCTCAGTGTTTGTGGCACACTGATAGGCAGTGAGAAGGGGCAGTCCAGAGCCAGGGTTAGGTACCAAACCCACACAAACAGGCCAAGCACCATTGTGACCAGTGGCTCTGGACCTAATACAGCAAATGTTGAGATGAAGTTTGTTTCCAACCCACTCTTTTGTGGGTTGTGTCCTCCTTGTGTCTCACACTAGGACCCAAGTAAGGCTGTCTTGGTTTAGGAATGGTACTTCAAGATTTACTGCTCCCACTGAAACCATTCTAAACTATGAGCCACTTGCTCACTTCTCCCCCTGCCCAAGGAAGGAGATTTGGGAGCACAAAAGGTAAAGATCATGGGGTGAGATAGGAACAATTTACTAGCAAGGAGTAAAAAACAGTAACAGCAACAGTATCACTAACAAACAGAACTGTGACCTCTCCCTCAGCTCCAACTGACACTTACCTGTCACTCCCAGCCCTTGTCCAAGGTCCCTCTCCAGCTCTCTTACAGGCTCCCTTCAGGTCCTCTTCAAGGTACTAAAATCAGTAACATTTTTAGCACAGAAAGATCAAATCTGCCACTATTAAATCATGCAACTACAAATGGAATGGTATTTCAAATATCTAAACTATGATTTATGTAGGTATGTGAATTCCAGTGTTCATCCTATTGAGGTTCACTCCAGAAATCCAGTTTTGGAAGATTATTTTTTTCCAACATATTGGAATAGCCAGAATCAGCACCCACATCATTTCCTTCACTCCCTTCCTAAAGGAACAAAGCTTACCAAGCTGCACTGCAACAACTCCTTGACAGATGAGTTTATTGAAGCAATTTTTAAAAGCAGGTATTTCTGAGTGTGCTTCATCAATCCCAACGGATCAAAACAACTATCCAGTGTCCCAAGGAAGCATGCAAATGGCATGTGTTTAATATACTCATTTATACCACATGACATAAGCATAAATATTACTCAGTATGCAAATTAATTGCTACAATTCCCCTAAAAAAAAGTTGGGCACACATGGAGAATAGCTCTTAACCCAAGGCTGTTACAGCTGTCCACCTGCCTTGGACCCCAAAATCAAGTCACTAGTGCTCTCATGTATGTAACAGATTTTTGAAATGGTTTTTCACATTTAAATTAAACACCTTGGGTTTTTTAGGACTATCCTTAGATGACATTTAGTGGGAAGTGTAACATTTGAATAGTTACTACAATATAAACATTTCAAAGGTTTTTTTCACCTTCATTTTGCTTCCAATCTTCAGCCACTCTAATCTGAGAAAATAGGTTCCATGAATGACATTACAAAACAAAACCAAAAAACCAAAGCAAACAAACAAAACACCAAACCCAAAACCCTCCCTCAAAATCCTGACACAACTTAAGCAACTTAGAAAAGGAAGGAGGGTCCAGAAACCAGAGGTAAATCATTAGTGCTACAAAATGAAAGGTGTTTGGAGCTATGGAAGTGCCACCATCTACACATGCACAATAATCACAAATTATCAGTGTTTGCCTATATTAAAAAAAAAAAAATTCACCATTTATCCAGATCTTCCTTTTGAAAAACTGTTTTAAGAACTCCATATTCTGAATGCAAATCACTTTTTAGTTATTCCACTTGGAGTGCACAGCTGCTTTTTAAAGGTCAGGATCCACTTCAATGTGTCCCTACTCTTTAACTCATCACTTTTAACATATTTTAATGTTTTACCAGCCCTTTTGACCAATAATAAGATCATTTTATTGTCAAAATAAGTATTTTTTAGCAAATGAAAAGCTTTTGCGACAGTACAACATCTCTATATCCAGTGTGAAAGCAACATGGTGGTATAAATATATGCATACAGTGTATTACACAGAATCTATTATACACATTCCAGTTAACCATGGAACAATTAACAGGAGTAGATGACCGCTGATTATGGGCACAAAGTATTTTTGTGAGCAAGATTTTGAGAAACTTGAGGAAAAATCTGGTTTCTGGAAAGATGACAACCTTGGGATTCCATTTTTGTTTTCAATGAAGTCAATGATTTTTATTTTTAAGGATGCTGTATATAAGAATGCACTTTGTATTAAAACGAAGATCAATACTTTACAGTTTAAGAAACTTTACATATGTACATAAATTACACATCAGGAATGGTTTTAAAGCTCAAAATGAGTGGTGGGAAAAATCTATTTTCCTTCTATTAGAATCTTGAACTCTTTTACATTGTGATCATTTGCAACAGTAAGGGCATGATCCAGGGCTCGGATACTTGCTAGAAGCTTTATGATCTGCTTGATGTGCTCCCTAAAAAAAGAGGCAAAAACAGAACAATCAATGACACAGATTAATTTTCCAGCAGAAGACTACATTATAGAGCTATATATTTCATATTCCTGTTGCAGATTTATTGTAGTTGCCTAATGAGGGTAATGGCAACAGATTTGTTACATGCTGGGAAAAAGCAGGACAGAAATCTAATTAGAACCTGCTATGAAAACAGTTTAATTGGATGTTCCTCTTCCAATAAAAATTTTTACCAAAATTTTTATCATTTCACCTGGTGAAGAAAGTTCTTTCAAATTTAGAAACACATCACCAAAAGAAGAGAGTTCAAGAACTTAAATTAATTTAAATCCCAAACTGTTACACTGAAACACAGGACTGTACCAAGACTGGAAGACTTGTTCATTCCTGTGCTGTTCCTGTTCCCTGTGCTGTAGCATGTCAGCTTACTTGGTCAGCAGTAACATGTCTTATGCAAACTTTTAATTAAGCTGATCATTGGATTCAAGTAAAATTACTCTCGGATCTCAGGCAAAACCAGGTTCATCTAGCTGGTTGTGTGAATAGTCAAAAAGTTAAAAGTCAGAACTTTTAAACTGTATACAAAAGACAGTTTGCCACTATGCAGGAATCAGCAACAGGCTCACAAGTCCAAACATGGTAGCTACAAAACTTGGCAGAATCACAGAATGCTTTGGGTTGGAAGGTACCTTAAAGCTTATCTCAGTCCAACCCCCTGCCATGGACAGGGACACCTTCCAGCAGACCAGGCTGCTCAGAGCTCCATCCAACCTGGCCTTGAGCATTTCTAGGGACATGAAACTTCTCTGGGCAACCTGTCCCAGGGCCTCACCACCTTCACAACCAAGAATTCCTTCCCAATATCTAACATAAATGTCTCCTCCTTCAGGTTTAAAGCCACTCCTCCTTGTCCTGACACTATTTGCTCATATAAAAAGTGCTTCTCCCTGCTTTTTATAAACCCCTTTAAGAATCCAGGACACTAAGCAGTAGTGCAAAATATATTATCAGTGTTTCACTATTTCCAGCAGTTGCTATTTTCAGACACCTTAAAAATACCCATTTCTAAGATGTGAATTCAAAGAATTTTCCAAAGACACACAGCAGGATGGAGAGAGTTACGAATGTTTGCATGCATTGGCAAAATAAATCAAATCACAAAAACTGCAACTGTTTAAACTCAAAATAAGTTACCTTGCATTTCTCTTTTCTACATCAGAGCAACCAATGCTGTTTCTGTAAATTGTATCAGCCAGGTGAACAAGGTATCTACAGAAGTTTTCTAGCTGAGAAATAGTCTTGTCTCCTGTTAGATTAGTGAACCACTGCTTAGGGAAGCAAGCAATTACCTACGAAAAACAGGAAAAAGGAAGTTAAACACAACATAACAAAATGTTTAAAAGCTATGTAAACATAACTTGTGAAGTCCGCCTAGTAAGACTGCAGGGACAAGGCCCAACAGAGTGAAAAAATGAGAAAACTACAAAAAAAACCCACACCAGAATCGAAGCAGTAAAGCACTGAAACCCACAGTATACTTAATCCATCTGGCATGAGCCAGAGAAGGTTCTTTCATTAGTCTATATACTAAAAAAAAAAATATATTTTTCACTGACTGCAGCTTTTGAGGTATCAAAGCCAAGATTTCATAGGCAACGTCAAGTTTTAACTATATTTTCCTTTCAGCTGAAGTCCATTACTTTAAACATTGCTTGATTTTACTTACACTTTGAGCTTTCTTAATGCTGTCCTCTCCATACTCTGAGTTTTGAAAAGCCATAAGAATGTATCTATTTAGCAACCCATCTATGGACAGCTCCTGGAGAGTTTTGTTTGAAAGGATTCCATACCACTGGAGAAAGTTTCCCAATAACTGAAAACACAACACAGGGAAAATAACTATTCCAAAATGTACTGAAACCAGAGAGTTGATCAAATACATCAAACATTTTAAAATAATCTTTTAAATGTTTTGCAAACCTATTCAGAATACAGTCTCCCTTGCTGCTGCAATTTAAACAGAAAATTCCAGAGAAGAGTTCTGTTTGTGTCATCATGGAGAACAGTTGTTCAATCAACATCAGTCTCTACTTTTCTGTTTAGCTGGGAGTTAATTTTCTTCACAGTATT
>VZTT01034325.1:0-11511 GCA_013400855.1 Buphagus erythrorhynchus | reverse complement strand
GTTTTTTAACATAAGAAATAATTTGAAGTGTGGATTTTCAGCTCTTACCTTAGCATGTATATGATAAGAATTGCATTTTGAGATTTGGGTCAGCTGATGAAATCTGCGTGTTTGAATAAAAATAACGTACGTTCAAATAGCTGAATTCAGAGGATGAGCAAAAATAAAACTTCCAATTGGCTTCATGCAAAGAGGTTAACATCTCTGCTGATTCTCCCTCTGGTGGATGCAATGTCAGTCCCCATATCCTGGTGCAGTATCAGCAGTAACAGTGCTGGATTTCTGAGTGCCACCAACCGGGGGCAGACACAAAGTTTTGGTGTCCTCAGCTGGCTGCTGCCATTGAGTTGTTTCCCTGTGCCTGGTGCTGGCCAGGGTGCTCCTTCTCCTGCAGAACAGTTNGAGTCCCCCTTCTTCCTCACAGTGACAGTCTCACTGTTTTTAACCTATCTTTTAAGAAGTGACTCATTAAGTGTGGAAAGCACTATGAGTTGTGACTTAGTTTGCTTGGTTACTTTGGGCTGTAGTTTTTTAACATAAGAAATAATTTGAAGTGTGGATTTTCAGCTCTTACCTTAGCATGTATATGATAAGAATTGCATTTTGAGATTTGGGTCAGCTGATGAAATCTGCATGTTTGAATAAAAATAACGTACGTTCAAATAGCTGAATTCAGAGGATGAGCAAAAATAAAACTTCCAATTGGCTTCATGCAAAGAGGCTAACATCTCTGCTGATTCTCCCTCTGGTGGATGCAATGTCAGTCCCCATATCCTGGTGCAGTATCAGCAGTAACAGTGCTGGATTTCTGAGTGCCACCAACCGGGGGCAGACACAAAGTTTTGGTGTCCTCAGCTGGCTGCTGCCATTGAGTTGTTTCCCTGTGCCTGGTGCTGGCCAGGGTGCTCCTTCTCCTGCAGAACAGTTGGTTCTGTTCTGCTGGGAGTTCTGCACCTTTCTCTGAGCAGGCAGTATAATTATTACAAATTATGAAGTAATTTGCATGATGTGTGCACTTTGCCAGATTTTGGAAATTGGGGTGTTTGAGAAGGAACGGCTGCCATTCGCAGTGCTGCACTGATTAATCACAGTCAGGCACCAAACACAGCACTTCTACCAAATGTCCAGTGAGCAGCAAAATTAGCACTTCCTGAAGTGATGGGAGTCATTCCATTAGTGAGAATTCCCACTGAAATGTGGAATTTCTGTGCCATTTTAGAAGTAATTCTCACACTTTTGATAATGTTCTTATAGCTGTGTGCAAGTTGCTTACAAGAGCATTGCTGCTACATTTACATACTGACAGCATCCAGTTAGGAGCTAATTGCACTTTATTTTAAAAATTACTTTCTTGATGTGGTTCCAGGTTAGATAAATGCTGATGTAATGCAATCACAGTTTAAAATATGCATCAACCTATCTGTGTATTTTACTGAAAGTCAGTAGTGGGGCCAAATCTCAGAGCAGACAATTGTCATTACAGAATTTCTAAGTTTTGGGGACCTTTTTGCAACTTTCTCAGCCTGTATTTTGACTAAGGAGTGTTAATGCAATTCTACAGGGCAGTGCAACTCTTTTCTTTGCCAGTGGTCAAAGTAACTGATGGCAAGTGAATATATTTTTACAGCAAGTGAATACCTTTAAAGAAAGATAGTAAATTATTCTATATGGTGGAAGGAACCACCATATTTTCAGTGACTCCAGAACTGCTCCCACATCAGAGCATAAATACTCCCAGGGCAGGGAATCACTTTCATTCTCCATCACACTGAACATTCAGTTATTCCCTACAAATACCAAATGACATTCTTAGCTGCTGCTTCAAGTTCACAATTTCTGTCTTGCAGCCTGCCTCTCCCAAAAAGTCTCTAAATGGCTGTGCCAAAGCAGTGTTTTAGCAATAGGACTGAGTTTGTTCCTGTTTTATCTTGTATGAAGTAACTACTAATTGAGAGATAAAGTAAGAGAGAATGACCCTTGTGGCTGGAGGTTGTGGCTGTTTCTTGGGAAGTGGGTCACTGGGGTTCAGTACCTGCTTCCCTGAGACTTTAATTACTTACAGAAAGTGGAATTGGAGGAGGAGAGGAGTGAGCAGCCCTCAGCCACTGCACCGTTCCAATCCCCCGGGCTGGGAAGGGAATTAAACCAGGTTACTCCCACCTCACCAGTAAGAGGCAGATATCTCTGACAGAATTGTGACTCTAACCCTCTTTTCTGCTGCTTTTCTATAAAACAGCCAAACACAGAGTGTTCTGCTGTGAATTCTGTAGTGTTTTTTTCCCCTGAAAAATTAAACATTATAAGGGAAATTTATTGAATAATTTTTTTAAAAAGTTCAGCATTTAAAAAAGTTTTATGAGAACCAGAATTTTATTTGATTATTTTTTTCTGTCAGCTAGAAGAAGCTCAGTATACTTCAAATCTGGTCAATGAATTTAGGTACAGGTAGTTTGTACTGTGTAATTTATATTCTGTGCATCACTAACACATCACATACTTAAAATGTAAATTTATTTATAAATATGCACACATAGATAGTATATGTTTATATTATTTTAGATTTATGTAAAATATATTGATGTCTAGTTACAATAAATTCTATAAAATTACTGACAGATTTCTGTTGAACTGTGGCCAGATGTAGTAGCCTCTGAGGAGTTTATCTTTTCTTCGTCCTTGTCTCCTTGCTGCTTAATGTTAAAAACCTTGGTTTTTTCCCTTCTCTTTAAAAACATGAACGTTATCATAATCTGTTGGAAATAACGTGTGTAAGCTATCAATGTGGTATATTTCAGTGCTCATAAAAGGAAGATTTCTAGATAAATGGCAATAGAAAATATTTTGACCATGTAAAAAAATAAATTTTCATAAGGTTACATCTTTTTACTTCTCTGTATATACAAAAACTATATTAAATGAGAGATTAAATTTTACTCTGCAGAGTAAGATGCAAACAGAAAATTATTTTTCATTTTTCAGTGCAAGCAATGGATTATCATTTATTTATGAGACTTTTTTTAATCTAGAATATATGGAAATCTTTTCTTGAAGCACAATGTAATATTGAATTGGGAATGTTTTCTGACAGTTTTCTTCTTACAGTTGCATAGAATGATTCCACTGTATGAATTTTTTAAAGAAGCTCAATATACTCTGTGTTTTAAAGGGGAGAAGTAATCAGGATAATCCTGAAGAATCTTATAAATGTGCCTCATCTGCCCCTTTGTTCTTCAAACAAACTTCTGCACAAAAGACTGGGCTATAGCAGCTTTTGCCATCAAGGGAAATGTCCAGGTATTTTTTCACTGTCCCAGTGTATCTGCATTCAGGAGTTTACTGATATTGCCTAAACACACTCATTTGTACTGCTTTTTATTCTCCTAAGGGAGCCTAATCAGTGCAGTGGGATGGATTTTAATCAGAGTTTAAATCTAGTGGTAAATGGGTCCAGCATTTAAAGGGTTTATTATTTTTTTCTGAGAGTGTAGGGTAGAAGTCAAATTAAAAAGGCATTTTATCCCCCAGAAGTTCTCATCCCTCAGGATAGCCCCATCTGTTTTTTGGGATTGGGTAGGACTCCCCTTGTTGTCAGAGGAAATTCCCCACAGAACTTCTGAGGGTGCTGGACTCCTCCAGAACTTTGTTGTAGGTGTGCAATTAGAGGGGTCCCTGACGAGTCTGACTGTCACAGCAGATCTGTGCTGTGAAACTGCTGGAAGTTCAGTTTGTGTCACAGACCAGAGCTCAGCTGCTTGCTTTTGTTTTCCTAAAAAACCCCGGTGAAAAACAGGCCCTGGGGAATGTGGGCAGGTGAGTCAAAACAAAGGATGGAACACAAGATGAGGAGTGGAATGTCTTTATTTTGAATAAAATCATCTACAACAGTGAGCCTTATAATTCCACGGTTTTGGTATTCATAAATTACAGTGACAGAAAGATGTAATGCTAACCTATTCATTTAGGTAGGTATGAATTTTACATTAAAATGCTTACAGTTTTTATACATTAAAAGAGTCCTTAGAGAGAAATGAAGCCAATTAAGGAGAAATAAAGACCTGTGTGTCTTTCTGTATGTATACCTTCATCTAAATGCAGTCGTATAAACAATAGAAAATCAAGGTATTTATGCAGCAATTTCTTTTCCTTTTCCCTTCCTCAACAATTACCTGTATGCTAATGATTATAATTTGAGGTTTATAGAGGGAAAATAGCTTCTATTTTCTACAGAGAAATGCCATGACTGAAAATAGCTTTCTCTGAACTTGTTTAGAGCTTAATACCTTGGTGTCCAGATAATAAAGTATTTTGTAATAATTTCAGGCGTACATTCTGCTTTCATCTTTAGCTTTCTGTTGTATTGTATTGTACTGAACTCAGGAACAGGCTCTGCCAGTCTCTATTTTTGTTGGTATTTTTATGTTGTCTGTAACAGAGCAACGAGAAGTAGTATTTGGGACCAGATCCTAAACCGATGAACACACATATAGCACTTCTAACTGCAAGGAAAAGGAATATGGGGATATTCTTTATGTAAGGAATAAAAGCTTTTACGTGCTGAATCTAAACTTTAGAGGGAAGCTAATTTTCACATAGGTTCCATGTGAGCCAATTTCTTCCCTCCAACCATGGCCATATGCTCCAGAAAGGGAGACTGTAGTGCAGTGTGCATCCCCCAGTTCATGTCTTGCAGTGTAACCCAAGCTGTGGAGCAGGAGATAAGGCCAGTCTGGGCTGTGGCTCTGCCGGGTCGGCGGCGGTCGATAAGCGCAGGAAGGAGCCGTGGTGTCGCTTCCCCAGCTCTGCTGGGATCCTAACCCCGGGATCAATGAGGACACCATGCCCTGGCTGTGCCTCCTTGCCCTCCAGGGCAGCCCATGGCACCCCTGAGCCCAGAGGACAGGGGGTGGTGTCGTGGTGTGGATGCAGAATTTGGAGCTGCCTCTCCTTCCTTGTCCTGGCACAGCGAGCGCTGCGCGGAGCTGCTCAGTGGGCTCTGCAGGGAACGTGGGCATGGAGGCTCTGCTGTGCCTACATGGGGGTCAAGGGAAAATCAGGTTGCATGTTAGGGAAAAGTTTTTCATGGAAAGAGTGATAAAGTATAAAGTGGAATGGTCTGCCCAGGGAGGTGGTGGAGTCAACATCCCTGGATGTGTTTAAAAAAGACTGGGCATGGCACTCGGTGCCATGATCTAGTTGAGGTGTTAGGGCATGGATTGGACTCGATGATCTTGAAGGTCTCTTCCAACCTGGTGATTTTGTGAATTCTGGGAATGTTATACCAGGCTGGGTTCTGATTTCTGTCTAGAGAAACTACCAAAAATGACCCAAGCTGGTTTTTGACAGCTCTGCTGCGACCTCATCGTGACTGGGTTGTTTTACCATTGCAGGAGATAACAAAATACAGAGTTTGGATTGCATGTTTGAAAGAACAAGTCTGCAGAAATCAGCCTTATGTAAGAAGCTGAATAAATTTTAGAGTCCAACAGATAAAGTCACATTATGTTAAACACAGAAAATCCTGGAAGTCCTTCTCCTGTTCAAATCCTGTGTTTTGTAAAAACACATCGTGGTACATTTGGCATTCTGGTCATAGAAAGAAAGAGCTATTTGTAAAAAGTTACATATGGTCATGTGAACTAATTGCTAAAACGACTCTACATTAATTGGATAATTAAAGATTGCGAACATGTGGCTATTGTATTCCTTGGGCATGATGCCAACAGTTTCTGTGGCTGGAAAAAGGTCTGTTAACATGCTGGATCCTTTTTCATAAAAATAAATAAGCAACAAGAGTCTTCAATTTAGATTAGAAAAACTTCATATTTTTAAATTGAGTTTTAAAAGGCATTTATGATTTCCATTGTGTTTATGTTTTAACACTTTTGAAGGGTGGCAGCTTTGATTTTTTTAGCATCCATCTCACAAATTAATAGTATTGATTTTTGGTTTAGATTTATTGTTAGTATTTTGGAAAGTGTTCTGTAATTGTTGATACTTTGTAACATGAGACCTAGTGCTCCCTGGTTTATTTTGAAGAGGATGAGTGTTGGCACTCAGTTTGAAGAACTTTGTAATAGCAGTAAATTGTCTGTGTGCTTTCCCTTTACCTATCAAGGTTATTTGTCAGAAAAATTATGTTTGGTAACTGGGATTTCTTTCAGTGGGTGACACACAAGCTGCACAAATCTCTGTGCCAACCAGTCACTTTTTTTTTTTTTTTTTTTTGGTGAGGTTCTGGTTATTACTCTCCTTGTTCTTAATTTGAAAGTAAAATCTGTGGTCTCAAAATGACCTTAAAGTGACTGACCCCTAAATCCAATCACTCCAGACTCCTTTGAAAATTGACAAATATGTCAAATTTACCTTTGACTATCAAAACATTTAAAAAGTATTTCATTTGCTAGGGGCAGTAATAATTCTTAAGTCAGTATTAATTGTTCCAGTGTGACTTGGTCTCACTGGTTTATGTCCACACTGAGTTTATAGCAGTATAATCTTCTTCTCATTTTATTGTGAATTATCAATTTTGTAAGAGTAAAAAATTCTGGATGAGCAATTTATTGATTGGTTTAGTCTGAGAAAAAGCTTCTCAAATGGTCAATACATAGTCAAAAGAGTGTCAGAGGCATGAAAAAATAGATTGTGGCTTTTATTTGTATGTTTTGTGACTTGCATATGCTTGCTTTCTTTTTGCTTTCATATTATTTTCTCTGAATCTTGTAACAATTATTTTAATGACAGGAATGCATAACCACTGAGGTGGAAGAAATATAGGAATACTTTTTATCCAGGCAAATAATCATAGTTACACTTTCTATTCACTGGTTTTAACCACAAAAATGGATCATGCTTCCAAATTTTCACTAAGTTCAGATAAAAATTGTAATTAGAAGGCATGGTTGCCTTATTTTTCTTGGATAGGATTTTTTTTTTCTACAAAACTTTTGTAGTGATTTGCATGGTAAACCTGTGTCTGTGTTCATATCCAAACCAATATAAAGGATATTCTCACATTTGTGTCAAAACTGCAACATCACTTCCACTCCAACCAGGGTATTCCCTGTTTTATTATCACACTTGTGTCAAAAAACTAATGAAGATAAACTTGTCTAGGCAAAAGAAGAAGAGACACTCTGAATTAGTTGAAAATGCAAATTGCAACTGAAGAGGTCAAGGGAAGGATAAGTATTTTTATAGATGGAATTCCATCCAAACTTGGATGCTGCTTTCTGAGTGCTGTGTGTTTAGAATGAGGAATTGAGTTGAATTATTTGCCTAAGTGGTGAGTGTAGCATTAGAGAACAGTTGACTGAGATATAGAGTATACTTTACCCTTTCCTATGAAAGCTATCAAGATGTTTCAAGAAAGAAAAATATGCAAAGTGTGTTTATGGGTGTGTGTGAAGAAGGGATGGCAGATGTAAAGTACTTGGCAAAAAAAGTACCAGATTTACTGAGATACTTAAATTTTATTGAAGTAAAAAAGCCCACAGACTTGGCAAATGGTAGCAATACCTAGTTCTGTGAAAGAGCCCAAAATGTTTCTTTGCAGGTGGCCTGAACAAAAGGTGGCATTTCAAGTAAGCCAGCAAGGACTGGTTGTGCTTTTGAGTAAAGCTGTTACCAGAGACTCGTTCATCACCATTTT
Source organism: Buphagus erythrorhynchus (assembly GCA_013400855.1). NCBI lineage: Eukaryota > Metazoa > Chordata > Aves > Passeriformes > Sturnidae > Buphagus > Buphagus erythrorhynchus. Next base: position 3,863 of record VZTT01034325.1, on the reverse strand, counting down.
GAATAAGTCTATTGATCATCTTCAGAGTGGGAGGAATAAGGAAGAAAAGTGAGGATTCCCTGTGATAATAAAGGAAGTTGGTAGAAACCTAGAAGGCACAGGGAAATGGGTGCATATTCCTGGTTTTTGACTAAGTTGTCTCTTGATTTCCAGCACTGAAAAGTCTGAAATTTGTCTTGGCCTGGTGCAGCTCCATCTCTGAGCAGCCTGTCTGGCACAGAGGCTGCTTGTGCACAGCAGCACACACAGGTGTGATGCCCATTTTTTAAGTCTAAACATTTCACATATATTATTTGTTTGCCACTGCTTGAATGCAATTCAGCAGCTGACCCAGCAAGGGGAGCTGTAGATTAGTGTGGACAGTTCTGTGACTTCATGCACCAGAAATTCTCAAATAAGAGTGTTTTCTTGAGGGTCTGTCTATTAGACTAAATTTCTGAATTTTCACAGTAATTTCAAGGGAGGGTTCCATAAAATATTTGACTGCAGGTTGTGTGAGAGAGCTGTTTATTCTCTCTCAGCCCACCCCACTTCCTCCCCCCAAATTAAAATGTTTATAAAGCTGTGCTGGTTCTGTCTAATAATAAAACAGCATCAATATCTGTGTGTGTGATATCAGTTCATCTGGTCCTGGATAATCTGGTACAGGAGTCAATGAACTTAATGCAGTATTGGTAATCCAAAAGGGTTTGAGTTAAGTGTTTTTGACATGCAGAATCAAGAGTCAAGGGCAAAGCAGACTTTAAATATTCCTTCAGCACAGTCTGGTAGGGATGTAATTGAATACCTCAGGTAAAGCATCTTATCAGAACTAAAGCTGGTTAGTGTCTCATTGCCAAACAGGGAGGTGCTCTGTGTCTCCTGCACACAAGTGCTCTTTTGACATTGTTGGAAGTCCTTTGAGGTCTCAGTTCACCCTGGAAATTCTGTCAGGGATGCATTTGCACGTTATAGAATAAATTCTGCTTCACCCAAGTTTCTCCATGGCATGCTCCTTGCTCTAGCATTTTAGTGGTTAATGCCAAAGCAGCTGAAAGATTATGAGAAGTACAAACAGGAATCAGGAAAGGAATAAATATTGCACGTTTGTGTTGTTAATGTGATATAAATTTTCATAGTAAAATACAGAAATGTTTCCACTCAGGCTAGATTTATAGCTCATATGTTCCTTTAAGAGGCATATGGAGAGAATTTAGTGAAAAGACATGTATCAGGAGACTAAACTGCCAGAAATGTTCCATCCCAATCTATCTCTGGGGTTGCAAAGGATTGTGCAGAGGAAGAAGCTTGAGCATAAACAATGTGTTCAGATGTCTGTGAACAGGAGAAGTTTTATGACTCTGATTTTGCCATATCTTAAAGCTGCATTATGGGTATTTTGATATTTGATATTTTTATTGAACAGCAGCTCCTGCAGCCATGCAATTAGACTAATTCTCATTAATTAGAGAGACTAATGTGAATGGGGGGAGTATCTTGATAAGGTAGAGGGCTCAGGCGCATTCTCAAATAGAAGGAGTTCAAAAGACATACAGATATTTTACTTCCCATTTGTGATTTATTTTGGGGCTTATCACTAAGCATATTGAAAAATAAAGGCAATGTCATTTGGCCTTTCAATTTGCATTTTTTTTCCTTTGTTGATGGTGATCTTTAAGACTCCAGTGTGCATTTTGTTGAAGTAGAACTTGCTAGGGCATTACTTATTTTTTACACCTATAAAATACTTAATTTTTCTGGGGAGATGCAAAATAATTATAAATTTGAATTAAAATTATGCTACTTGTGATGAACAGAGACCATTTGGATTTGTCTTAACTCCTCATTTAAATATGAAATGTAAGAATTGTTACAGAGAGAGAGGATTTTGATATTATATTAACCTAAATCTATGTGAATTGTCAGGGATACTGTTAAAACTTAAAATGTCATGCTAGACCAGGAACCAGTTTGTTTACATAGAAGTGATACCTGTACTCCTCAAAGTGTGAGTTGTGTTTAATGGAGTTTTGTTGGGTCTGTGTCAATGGAGACACTGGTTTGTGAGACAAATTTAACCACAAAAATGTGAGAAAGTAAGGTTTTTGTTGTTTATCTCTTTCAATACTTTCCTGCTTTTTATTTGTGTGTTCTAAATTTTTAAAAGAGACATTTCTCATACCTTAAAAGAAGAAAAGTTACTTGTAGCAAGAGCTGTATTTCACAGTAGTGTAGTAGTATATGGTACTGTAGTAGTATCTGCTAAAATAAAAATAATATCTTTAACATCTAGTATTCACAGAAACATGGTAGATGTGTTTTATAAATAAATATGCTCAAGTTGCCAGATTGATTCTTGAGGATGGAATAATTCTGTAGAAGCATTTATTGCAGAGCTCACCCAGACTGCATCACTTACAGGAGTCTGGCAAGATGGAAAAAATACAACACTCTCAAATGAGCAAATCTCAAGCCAGTAATATTCACCTTTTTCATTTTCCTTTCTATTCATAATTGATTCTAAACTTCTGTGAATCTTTCAAAATAACTGTCTTATTGATTTGAAACAAGCTATAAAATGTCATTATAAGAGTAATTCACTTTTTCTCTCTGATTACTGTAAACAGACACTGATCAGGCAAAATGCTGTTTTTTCTTTTCACATATTGTGTGATTTGTGCTATTATGCATGGAAAACAGCATAAGGAAAATGTCACAGATAGAGAAGAGCATTTATCATGGGTGATATCTTATGTTTATACAGTGCAGGATTAAGGATTTTATACCTATGCAAAAGGCAGGGCACTTGGTTTGTGCTGTGCTACAGAACTTCTGCCGTAGCCTTTTTTATACAAGTGTAAAATGTTCTAAAACATGGGAGCTCACTGCCACTCAAATCATTAAGTTTCTGTCTTATATGTGCATTTACACGTATTATCTTATATAAGACACAATTCCTGTCCAGAAATGGCTGTCTCCAAAAGATTTGAATCAATTTTTACAGGTGGGTGGTGCACACCCACTGCTAATAAGAATGTACCTGAAGAAGTGTTAGAGCAGCCTCCATTTTTCACTGCTTTGGTAATTAAGGATCCATCCATTTTCAGCACTTCAACCCTCACACACTCGGAGAGCAGCTCTTTGATGTGGCTCTGAATGATGGATGTTCACAATGAGGAGACCTAAAGAAGTTTGTGCTCTATATCACTGTAGGAATGAAACCAGTAAATTTAGAAGACAGAGTAAGAAAGCTTGTGTTTGTTGGCAAACTGTTACCCTGACTAAATCATCACTGTGATTCGTGTGGAGGTGTATTTGAAAATTCCCAGAGGTAATATTGAAGAATTATGAAAAGGGTCGTTTTTCAATAAATTACCCAGTGGTGTTGTGCACATTCTTGGCAAACTGTGGAGATGCTTGAATTCCTTTGGCTATATCTGTGTTTGGAAAGGACTCAGAAAAACGTGGTATGCTGCCTGCAGTAAGCCAAATGAGAAATGGTTTTCTGGGAGGTAGCAACACTTGTCTTTGCTGTGAATTTCTGTTGATTTTTTTTTGTAATGAGAATTGCCACTTCTAACTTTTTAGCAGGCACATTAATTCTAAGTTTCTAGCACTAAGGACTCTTCAATGGCAAGGAAATTTGGAGCAGTAAAAGTCACTGGCTTATACACTTCCTTTCTGTAAATTGTGGGTGTGAGGAAGAGTGTCTGATCTCTTCAGTTATTTGCAAACCTGTTGTTTTTATTCTCCCCACTTAAATTGCAATAGTAACTGGTGAGGCCCTCTAGTTCTCTTGCACTTGGCTCCTATTGCACCACTGCCAGTATTGGAACTGCTTTTTATTAAAGATATTCTTCATGGAATCAGCTGGGGAAGCCAAA
>VZTT01034324.1:6596-19282 GCA_013400855.1 Buphagus erythrorhynchus | reverse complement strand
AAAACAAAAACAAAAAAAAAAAAAACACCTTATCTAATGAAGTATTTTTGTACAAAAACTGAGAAATTACTGCTTGCTTAGAGCTACCAATAGAAAATCAACATTTTCCTCAGCAGCATCAGTTACAAAATTTTTACACTCTCTGTATGCTCTTGGGACACTTATAAATATTACAAAAAGAGCTATGAACAGCTGAAAGTAGTCCCAGATGATTCCAAAAAATTAATAGGACAAGGATGATACTGATGTGAATACTCTGTGTTTGTTAGTACCTGGGCTTAGGATTGTTTCAGGTTTTCTGTAAGCAGTATAATAAGTAATATCCAATGTACATCAGTATGAAAATTTAGTTGGAGAAATATAAATGTAGCTAGCATTAATAACTTTTATTTTTTCCAATGACAGCCTCAGTCAGGAAGTGGGAATGGTACTTTGTTGGGTGAAGCAAAGGATTGTCTTTCTTCTCTGCAATTAACTTGCTAAGTCAATATGGGAGAATCACTTAGGCAAACATTTTCAAAGTTAGGTGAATAAAGTAAGGTAGTAACGTAGATGCTGCTGTAAGACCAACAAGATTCAAGGAGAACTTGTATCACCTAACAAATAATTCCGTTGTCATATTGTCCTATTCCAGAGCTGTGCATACCAGATAGCCTCAGCACAGAAAAGGTGATAGACAGGGGGTTGAACCAGAAACAATAAGATCAAGGGGACAAACTTCTTTGGTAACTCACACCATGCTGAATCACAGGTTTCTGCTCCTGAAGGATGATGTATTGTTTATTTGTAAGAAAATACAGAGCCTATCAGAACAGGATCTAGGAAACAGACTGAGTAACTCTCTGCTCCAAAATATTTAAACATACTTTTAAAATCATGTGTCTTAATTCTTTTTAGTTCCAGGAAGCCATTCAAGAGATAACTGTTCAGAAAGAACAGTCCTTTTTTTTCCTGAAAATCCAAGCCTGAGCCTTCAGAAATCACAACATCTGAAGTCACTAAGCTCTTGCAGTACATTTTGTAAAGATGAGAGTTGATTATAATTGCCCTTGGAGGGAGTGATTTCTAGTCAGAGAAACACAACACTATCTATGACTATGAAGAGTTTATTTTCTTTTAATTTAGTTTGGGGTAGAAGGAAATAAAAGGGGGGTGAGTGTTGCGGCAGTTTGGATGAATATAACAAAAGATCATATAATAAAACATCTGTTAAGAACATGTGTTGGAACTCCAGGGTATACACTGAAACTAGTCAGTAATATCTGTGAGTGAATGAAAGAATGAATAAATAAGTGTATAAAATCATGATTCCTTCCATCATCCCTCTCCTATGGAGCCCACAAGGATTTTTAAAGTCTTGTCAAGGATAGAGGAATCTAACATCTCTGCAGCCTTTATTCAGTACATCTTCATATTGACAAATCTATCAAGCTAGAGAGGAGTTCAAGACTAAAGAAAATATGAAAGGCTACTGTAAAAGAGAAACCATGGCCCAGGAAACTTTGTCAGTGAGAAAAGTCAGGGAAGGAAATGAAAAGTTCAGAGAAATTAAGTGACCTGCCCTAGGATGCCAGAGGTGGGAACTGAGCCACTGCTTAATGGTTTCTCTCTATTAGATGTGTCACATTTCAGTAAATAGTTTATACTATTCTCTAAGAGTTTAAATGTGTGCTAGTGTGTGTAGACCTCAGTTTGCTGTTCCAGAATTATCTCACTGGCCCTGGATCATCTCACTGACCCTGGATCATCTCCCTTCCAGAGGGTCAGAGGCAATGTTTTTCATGATTAAACAAACCCACTGCACTACTTATGGATTCTGATGCCCTGCTGGGCACGCCTCACTTACCATCATTTCGCTGTCTTATCAAAAATTACCTTTTCTACTTGTCATATATTAGAGAACTTCTCATTAATGAATGACAGGTGTGTAGGGGGACAGGGATGAAGAAAACAATTTCCATGAAGTGTAAAAAAACACTATGAGGTCCTACAGGAAACCTGTAGCAGCTACAGGAAGAGAGCCAAGATACCCAATTTCAGCCAGATATTGTTTTAGCCAAGCTTTAGCCAGCAACCCATTCTTCCTCTTTTAGAAACAGGTGGCTGCAGTTAAAAACAATACAACACCAATCACTTACAAGCTAGTTATCTTTAAATTGTTTCCTTGAAAATTGGATGATGATGAGATATTTTCTATGTATCTTTCCCTCTTTGAATTTCTGCTCTGAGTTCCTCCTTACAGGCATGTTGCAATAGCTGCTGGCTAAAAGAAGTAGCCATGGGAATGCAGGCATTCTCAGTTCTTATTAGGATATTGGAAAAAAAGCATTATCCTCTGTCTTTATAATTATAGTGCTGGGGGGTTATTATAGCAGCTAACAGTAAAGGTAAGAAAAAAATATTTTGTCACATTCCTTTCTCCACTACCTGGATGGCACTGTGGAAAATATCAACAAAACAATATAAATAGGGCTTTATGAACTTCCTAACACTGGAACACGGATGTCTTGCGAAGAAGCACACAAAAATAAGCAGTTCAAAATTAAGTAAACATTGAGTAAAATGACATCAACATTCATATCAAGGCATCTAGAAAGTCTCTGTGCAAAAGATTGATCAACATAGTAATTTAAATCTCCAACATTTTCAAATTCTTTCCTTATCTTCTATCCCAAGATCCCTGTATTGTGAGTACACATGAAGCTAAATAAAGAGTAATTGTAGCACAGTTGTGGGTTTCGGCCTGTAATTTAGAATCAAGCACAAAGAGAAAATACTTCATCAAAAGTCAACTGCTCACTTGAAGCTCCATGCCTTGGAAGATTTCAGTCTTATGCTATAGCCCAAAATCTTCCATACTCTCCCCTACAAGTTTTCTCCTTAGTGTTTCAGTATACTTTCTACATCCTCCGTATTTCAAAATTTAGTACCACAATACATTAATTTTAAACTGGATCTCATTAATGAGACAACTAACTGAAAAATCAATGATCAGTTTTGAATATTAGCTAGAAGGCAGGTGTTCATTTCCCACATTTTCTGGGGGCCAGGGAGAGGATATAAATCCTCTTTGTTATTACATCATGCCTCTCAAGAGGTAAGGTAAATCATAAACTGGTGAGAGATGTTACTGTAGCAGCTGTACAAACTGCAATTTTCTATACAGAAGCAGAAATGGAGCACAGGACTTTTTCTTCTTGCCCTGAAAACATGTTTGAATTTTGCCTTTGAGACATCATATTTCAAAACTCCTTGGTCTTTTGTTTTTGGTCCTCATGATTTTGGATAGCAGTCAGAGTGCAGGGGTATGCACACCTCATGAGGGGACCACAGACACAGAACTGGGAGCTTTGAGACTGCTGTTGGTTGTTTGCAACTCTCTCTTGGTTTAGGTGGGAGAAGAAACAATGATCTAGAGAAAAAAAAAAAGAAGGTACTGAGCATGATCACCAAATAATTTAAATGTTTATTCTGGATTTTCCCCCCAGTCAAATTGTATTTTAAAATAGAATCAGATCGAATTAAACAGTCTATTTATTTTCTCCATTTCCTACGCTCACAAAAAAAAAAAAAAAAAAAAAAAAAAAAAGGCATCTGTTGGGCTTAAAACATTTGAACGAGTACCAAAACTAGTCATATATGGGCACAGCTCTCACAGCAGAAGAGAAACAATTTTAAAAAATGCTGGCCTTGAGTTGAAGTCATTGTGTTTACTTAAAATATTGTTGCAGCTGACACAAACACATGTAGGCACACACAAAACAGAATCTATTGACAATTGCAGAGTTACTAACCAAGAATATGAAATAACATGTTTCTTTTCCAAGGAAGGAAATCACTGTCATTGCCCAGCATTTGCCCTCTGTGCCTCTGGCATTGTTCTGTTGAAGAAAGGACCAAGTCCTGTGAACCAGGAGTGCGCACAGCCTGGTGGGCACCAAAGGGGACCCTTAAGGCAGAGGAGGGCTGTGATGCCACCCTGCTCCCCACCCACCTGGGCTCACTGCTCATAACTCAAGCCTGAGACATAAACTCAAGAGGAGACCAGAAGTTGGCTTCAGGAGGTGCTAGAGAAATGGTATTCACCTGGTGGGCTGTCATCCCTCCTGGTGAGCACGAAACAATTTATTCTTATTTGTAATAAACCTGGTGTGACAGGATGAAACCATGGGGCCTTCGGGAAGATGGTGGTGGGGAATCAAATCAGGTACCAGAAGCAGCAATTTCTTCCAAAACCAGTTTGTTTGCCTTATTGGGGAATGTATCCCTCAATTAGGCTGAAGGATGTATGAAAACAGAATAGGTGGCTGCCACCTTTCTTAGTGAGAAGTAAAAATTATCTGTCACAAATTATATATGCCATAGACATAAGGTGGTTCTTTGTTTCTTAGTTTTTTTGTTTGTTTGTTTGTTTGTTTGTTTGTTTGTTTGTTTGTTTGTTTGTTTGTTTGTTTGTTTGTTTGTTTGTTTGTTTGTTTGTTTGTTTGTTTGTTTGTTTGTTTGTTTGTTTGTTTGTTTGTTTGTTTGTTTGTTTGTTTGTTTGTTTGTTTGTTTGTTTGTTTGTTTGTTTGTTTGTTTGTTTGTTTGTTTGTTTGTTTGTTTGTTTGTTTGTTTGTTTGTTTGTTTGTTTGTTTTTGTTTTTGTTTTGGGTTTTTTTTTGTTTTTTGTTTGTAAGTTACCTCTTACATTTACTTTTTTTTAACCCAGTTCCTGAACTTCACCTTTCTGAATTTGCCTTTGGCTGTATCCTCTTTTCCCACCACAATGCCAAAAAAGTAATTTCTGGTCACTGAAGGTTGTGACTCCAGGGAAATTCTCTTGAGCTCTGTCACCCCAAGACAGAATATATAGTGGTTTCAGGGGAAGAAGCATGTATAATCCTGAAAATAGTAATTCTGTAACTCTAAAAGTATAATTTTTTTGCCTTTCAATTATCAATTAATTGGCTTAGCATGACCTGACTTTCTGAAAATGGTGTTTTGATTAATCAAGAAAAATTAGATGAATTCCCACACAAAGTATGAGATAATTTGCAAAATTATAGATATTTTTAACAAGCAAAAGTCAGGATACTTCTCAGAAAACACTTCTATGTATTATTTATGAGTGAGTAAAACCTTGTTTTGGTTGTTTTTCACTTAAGCTTACTTTAAGAAATTATATTTATTGTGGTATTCTCTATGCAATATCTGCCCAACACTGTCTTCCAGGATGAAACATTCCTGCCTGAAATTATAAACACTGGCAGTATTGTTACCACTTGGAAAGAGAGTCCAGATATGGGAAATCTCAGTCGAAATCAGCACTGACTTTGTTTCCTAAGCTTCCTGACTCTGTGATGCCATTCTATCCACACATTCTACAACCTGGGTTAATTTCTGCTGCTGATTGTCATCACTCCACAGACCTGCCAGCCCAAAGCATTTATTAACCATGAAAGACTGCTGAAAACCACACAATTTTAAAATAATGGATTTGAGGCTGTCTTTTTGTACCATTCTGCTGCTGACCTCTCAAGGTGTGACCTTGAGGGAAGTGACCAAGTTTTTGGGGTTTTTTTTGCAAGTGTAAAAGAAAAAAAAAAATAATAAACTTGGTTTCCTTACAATTAAAGGTAAGGCTTGCAGTGATTGACTTCCGCCTCCTATTTTGGAGCTCTGAAATCACATTAAAACTTTAGGAAACAGTGCCTGTTAGTGAAATTTTAACAATCAGGGCTGGAATTCAAGGCAGTGTGTTCTCTGGCCTTGTATAACCACACAAGATCTATGCAACCCCTGGTAGAGTGTGACTGCCAAGCACACAGCACTGATGAAGGTGCAGCACTGAAGTGACAGAAGACGAAATGCTTGTGAAAGACGCTGGGAAAAACTTCCTTCTGATAGAAAGCTTTAATGTTTCCAGAAAGCAGGTTGGATATTAGTTGCAATTTTGCTCTTCCCTGAAAGAGTCTCACAGAATGACCTGCACGGAATTCAATTTCTTTCCCTTGAAAGGAGGCAGAATTGAGTCAACCCAGCCAGAATGTGAACCTGTGGCTCAAGGGAGTCTAAGTAATTCAACCCTTAGGCACGACTTTTAAGCCATCACCCTCCAGCATATGATAAAAGGTATTTTATAAAGAAAGGAAGTGGAATTGTAATGAGGGGAGTTTTGGGTGAATCATAAAGTGAGACAGGCTTCAGATATTTATGGAGGGGGTCATAAAATCCCATTTTTTTTCAGATTACGGGGATAACAGCAGGAAACAACAATTAGGTTAAAAACATCTTCCAAATACTGAAGTGAACTCAGGATTTTATACTATTTGAGAAAGTTTAAAAAAGTTGTGGTGTTTTTTTTTTTTGGTTTTTTTTTGTTTTTTTTTGCTAGTTGCTTCCTTCTGACTTTCTGCTGTCATCTGCTCCTGAAAAAGAGCTTGACAGGAGGCAATGTTTGTAGCTCTATTTCTAACACTTCTGAAAGCGAAAGTAATGGAAACCATATGAAAAAGTTCAATCTCTTTTCTGGTTGCAAACTGAAGGGCTGAAAGTTCAGTAGAATGTTCATGAGAATATTTCTAGTAATAATTTTTTGACACTTTGCTTCTGAGACATTTTCTCCCTCAATTTATACATAACATTCATGGTAAATATGACCTTTGCTGTGGTGTTGTTTCTGCTTTTGAAGTAAATTTAGGTTAGAAAATTAAATTTTTCATTTTCTTGGAAATGCTTAAACTTTGTCCCTGTAGGGACAGCCTTTGTTTGTTTCAATCATATAGAGTTTTGATTTTGCTCAAAATCAGGAAAACTCCCTCATGATGCTCTTTAATATAACACAGATATTGATATTTTCCCTATGAAAATGTATGCACCAAATTGTATCTGGTGGAAATGAGTTCCATATTTTCAGTAAGTTTTAAATGAGCTGCCTTTGAATTTTGCTGAATATTTCCATATGTTTCCATTATAAGAAATCAAAATAAGAGCATTTTACCCATTTCAATACATCATTTATTTATAGATACACATACTGCAGTTATTTGAGAGAGGAAAGCTGTTTTGAATGTTCACAAAGATACTCCAAGAGTTGGAGCACCTCTCCTACAAAGACGAGATAGCAGGGGATGTTCAGCCTGAAAAAGTGAAGGCTCCAGAGAGAACTTTTTGCAGCCTTTCCATCCTTGAAGGGGACATAAAAAAAGACAGAGAGTGACCCTTTACATGGGCAGATAGTGACAAGACAAGGTAGAATAGTTTTAAACTAAAGAGAAGGGATTTAGATTAGATATTTGGAAGAAATTCCTTACTGTGAGGGTGGTGGAGCCCTGGCACAGGGTGCCCAGAGCAGCTGTGGCTGCCCCATCCCTGGCAGTGTCCAAGGCCAGGCTGGATGGGGCTTGGAGCAACCTGGGATAGTGGGAGGTGTCCCTGCCCATGGCAGGGGGTTGGAACAAGCTTATCTTTAACTCAAGCCGTTATGTGATTCCATAATTTGTATCCCTTACATCTAAAGACATTTTCTTTCTTCGATACCATATTTTTGTCTCACCAGGTAATCAAATTGGAACACATTACTCTGGGTCAGATTTTCTTTCCTTTTCTTCCATGTCTTCTACAGCTGAGCTCTTTCTGAGCAATTCTTTATGTTGCATCAAATTCATCCAAACAGGCAGGATTCTTCCCTTCTCCCATCTTTAGATCCCAGCAGAGTATAGGAGCAAATAAGTTTTCTCTTTCCACGCTCCATTGTTTCCTTTCTGTCAAAAAGTTACCCTTGGTTCTTTCAATTAATTTTGTGAAATCACTTTGAGATTCTTTGTGTTTTCTTATAGCTCTCAATGAGCTTCAGAAATTTTGAACAAAATGGATAATTTTTGGCTGGAACAGTTCCTCAACCAAAACCAAACTTAGCTTGCCCCAAACCAGAAATTTCCAAATTGAACTAATTAAATAGTATCAGGTTTTATAATGAAAATATATTACTTTTTAAGGAGGGGAGGGAGGTGTTTTGTTTTTGCTTTTTTATTATTATTATTTTGTTTTTGTTTTTGTTTATGTTGTTTTTGGTTTGGTTTGGTTTTTTGTTGTTTTTGTGGGAGGTTTTTGTTTTGTTTTGTTTTTTGTTTGTTTGGTTTGTTTTTTTTTTTTTTTTTTTTTTTTTTTTTTTTTTTGNTTTTTGTTTTTGTTTTTTTTTGTTGTTTTTGTTCTTCTTTTTCAACCTGTTATTCAGGCTGCAGAATGTTCTTGTTATTGCTGTACAGTGCTTAAACAGAAAAATGTCTTTCTTGCTCCTCATCACCCCACCCCACCAGTGAGGTGTCTGGGTGTGCACAGGGAGCTGGGAGGGGACACAATCAGGACAGGTGACCCCAGGTGACCACTGGGATATTCCACAGTGCATGGTGCCATGCTCAGCAGAAAAAGTTGATCAGAAGAAAAGGAAAGAGGGGGCCATCAGAGTGATGGTGTTGGTCTTTTCAAGTCATTGTTACATGTTATAGTAATCTCCTGATTTCCTGGGGATTACTGAACACCATGGAAAGTGATGGGTGAATTCCTTGTTTTCTTTTGTTTGTGTTCATGGCCTTTTAAACAGCCTTTATCACAACCCATGGGTTTTCTCCTTTTTTCAATTTTTTCCTCTAGCCCACTGTGGGAGTTGGAGGGGCAGAGAGTGAGAAAAATGCTTCATGGGGCTTAGTTGTCGCTGAGGTCAAACCAAGAGAAAGAGACTCAGTCCTCACCGTTGGAAATACAAGTGATGAACTAGAATATCTAATAGTAACCCTCTAGAATCACCATGATGTTATGGATTATCCATTCTCAGCTCCAGGTCTGGGAATTTAGAACATGGGTTTGGGTTTTTTTGCTTGTTTTTTTTGACTGCATTAACCCCTTTGCAGTCCTGTTGCTATATATATTTATATATACACACAAAACCTATTATTCCTATGGGGATATATTGGAAGCATTATATTGCATTAAATAAGGGCAGTGTTCAATACTCTTCCAGCACATCTGCCTCTGGTTTAATAGAGAGTTGTAGTTGAGTGGTACACACTTGGTAGAGCTAAGACTGCACCTCTCCAACACAGCCATGACCCTCAGAGTGATGGAGCTCACCCATCAGTTTTATTATGGGTAACTCATTTGTGGCTGTGCCATGCCAGCTTGATTTAACTAGCACATATGAGCAATGGCAACACAAGCCTGATTCCTGAGCATTTAAAACTAGCTTTTGAAGGCAGATGGCATTCTCCAGTTCTCACACTGCTCTACTGCGGAGAACTAAAGTTTAAACTATCAGCTACCTGCCATTTTTGAAATTGCTGCAGATAAAAACTCTTTGATGATTTCAGATTTCTGCTGCTTGCTTGCAGGCTTACAGAGAATAATTGCTACCATAAGAAAACTACTGAAATAGACAATAAACTGATTTTGGCTGGAAGTACATTGTAATTCTGTTCTATATTGGTATGTGCTGCACCACAGAGACAAGTGTTTGTTATAAACAACAACAAAAAAAAATAGCGAAACTGAGGTGGAAGAAAAACAACCACCAGTTTAATAGTTCTGATACAATAATCTGTGAATCAGCTAACGTGGAAACTTAATTGTTGCTGAAAAGATTAAATAGGCTATGTCTGGTATAAACCACGTGGGGCCATATGCCATCCTGCAAGGCTGCAGAACAAAGGAACGAGGCACAACACAATCCAGAACAAAGACCTCATCTGCAAGGGAAAAACATTAATGTGATATGTTTCTCTCATTCCTCTTTGAGGTCTTATTACTATGCTGTGTTAAATGTGAAGATCATCTAGCCTCTGTCTTCCTCCTCCTCAGATCTTCTTCTTTATCTGGCCTATGTCTATGGTACTTTTTAGAACTGATCTCTACAATGGTACTGAAGATTTCTTTTCATTGCTTGGACACCACGACCCTCAAAAATTTTCAGACTTCTTTGAGTGCATATTAAAACAAATATGTTTATTTTCACCTACCTGAAATAGTTCTGTAGTATTTACTTGCCTTTGTCTTATCATCAGAATTGAAAAAAGCTTTTCAGAATCACAGAAGACCTGAGGTTTGAAAGCATGTCTGGAGGTCACCTAGGCCAACTACCCTGCTCAAAACCTGGTCAAATAGAACACGTTGCTCAGGACATTATCCATCTGGATTTTTAATATTTCCAGCAAGGAAGACTCCACACTTTCTCTGTAAACCTGGAGAATCTTCCAGTGCTTGATCAATGTAAATGACTTTTTTTTTCTTTTTTCTTATGTTTAAAGGAGATTTTTCTTTTTCTTCACTTTATGCCTGGTGGCTCCTGTCCTGTTGCTGGGTATCACTGGCAGGAGTCAGGCTTTGTCTTCTTTACACCCTGGCAACACGTATCTATTCACATAGATAAGATCACCTCTGAGCTGCTCAATCCTACTCCAGGATACTCAACTTTTCTTGACTTCATGTCTTGAGGCTTCAACTCTGTCACTCACGATAAACTTTATAAATGGCATAGCATCTGACTGAAAACAAAACTATTTACAACAAAATGCATCTGTTCGTTCCTTTAAACCTATTTATTGCATTGATTCTAACTGTTTTAATTACTTAGTCAAATATTGTATAGCCTCAAATCAAATGCCTCATGGACATCTAAGAGCACTGTACCAGCACCGTTGTATTTATTAATTTAACATATGCTCCTCTCAAATGAAAATGTCACATTATTTAGATGGAATCTACTTTACATAAAATAAATAAGAGTGAATCTTTACTAAATATATAGAGTTATTTGGGTTTATTGTTTCTTCTTGAAAACACCAGCACTTTTGTAACCAGTTCTCCAAGTTATCTCCAGCATTCCAAAATTTTGTGAACGTTGATATAGATATGTCAGATATGTTCTCAGTTTATTTCAAAGATCTTTGGTATAAACTATCAGAAATGTTAATGAAAATATATCAGACTTAATATCAGTGGCCTAACAGGCTTCAAATATTTCTCGGAGAGGAAATCATATCAACATATTCTATGAGTCCATCTTTCAGCTTGTCCCAAATTCAGAAGTGAATTATGCACTAAAAATGTTTGCCTTGGTTTTGCTTTAGTATAATCTTCACCATGATTTTTTTTCCCCAATTTCTAACCAGAAGTATCAATATCCCAACCCAAGTCCATTAAAATTGACCACCTTTTCCCCATCCCCATGCAGCCTGAGGAAGCCGAAAGCAGCAATCAAATTCATAACATTCTCTGCATTCCTTCTACCTTGTCCTGTGCTAAATGGATGAGAATTTTCAGGTTCTCTCTTGTTAACACTCTCCTTTTGCATTTTTTCTTTGATTCATGAGTAATCTAGCTGCTGCCTCTGACAACTTGACAACTTTTAAGGGGACAGGACTTAGAGCTTCACGGATTCTCCTTCTCACCCACACCTGCTCACCCAGCACAAATCCTCAAAGATTTTGCAAGAGCAGCATCCTAACTGCTGTATCATACACAATTTCCCAAACCAGAAATTTATTTCCTAAATCTCCTTCCATTATTTTCTTTTTATACTTGATAATTTCTCTTCTGAATAATAACTGGGAAAGGAACATAAGGAAAGTTGCATTTTTATTTTGACAGAGATTGCCAGTATTAATTTCTTTTGTTAAATCAGTTCTTTCTGACTGGTTAGCATCCATGGATTTTAATGTTTTATTCTGGTATATCTTCTACCCTTCTACAGTGTTTTGGGTCTATAATTAACAACTTTAGATTAGATTTTTTAGTGTTTGGGCCCAGCAGCCATCCAAAGATGCATTCTAAACTAACTTTCGTTTTGTCCAGATGAGTCTGCAAGGATATCCTTCATACATTCTATCCTTGCTCTCTGAAAACAGCAGAATTTTCTATAACCAGAATTCTACAACTTCCTTCTCCCTTTTTCCTTCTTCTCCCCTTTTCCATCTCCCTACTCATCTCTCACCAGCTGCTTGACCTGCCAATGCAATTAGGACTGAATGTTCTGAGCCATTGTTTTCCAGCTCCATTTCTGCTGGAAAAGTAGCTGTGATACCATCTACCAATTTTATTTGCTTAGAAACCTGGCTTCTCCAGGCTCTGGAGTTGCCCATTCAATCTAACAGTTTGATACTTCTAGTCCATTTACCTAATGGTCTTTTGTAGAAGTACTTGCACTCCTTTTATCCACAGGACTAGGTAATAATAACAAAAACACATTTCCATGTCATATTGATCAATTATTGTTCATTATGTACAGAGAAGAGCTCTTGCTAAAAGAAAGTGCTAAAAGCACTGGCTCTCCAAATGTCCTAAAATGTTTAAGAGCCATTAGGCCAACCAACTCAATTCCATCTGTTCACAAATGCTCAAGAAACTCAAATATCATCACTATTCAAAAAATAGTGAATCACAGTATTTGCTGTATAGAAACCAGGTCTATACATTTTTTCGTTTATATTTTCATGGTCAAATTGCACAGCTTCCACAACAAATAAAACACTAAAATAGTTTTTTCTACCTGTCCGTCGTTTTCTAATTCAAAAATCTGACCTTATGGTCATGTCCTCCTTTATTCAAAAGTTTCTAATGTTCTGTTTTATTAAATTGGAATAGGATGTTACCCCAGCTGAAAGAAAAAAAAACAAAAAAAAAAACCAAACCAAACAAACAAACAAAAAAAAAACAAAA
>VZTT01034323.1:10534-23615 GCA_013400855.1 Buphagus erythrorhynchus | reverse complement strand
GTATTGTTTTGCATGCTTTCCAGGAGAGGACAATGATTAACCCCTTACGTAATTTTTAATTCTCAGATCAGATCAGCAATTTGACGTAGGCTGAGCTGAAACCCTGAGAGACATTTATACCACCTCTATGTATTACACAGCTCCCATGTAAGCCCTGGCAAACGACCTCCAAAATTAAAAAAAAAAAAGTTAGGAAAAGTTGGATTTCATTCGCATCTATTTTAGCCCTCTTCCTTCCAAACACAATTACATAGACTGGAAATAATTCTTCAGTTGTACCGACCTTCTAGGCAAGAAAAAAATAATTACTTGTCAGTGGGCATAAAATACAGGCAAAACTTCTTTCCATAAAGTTGAGAATTTCACAAAAGAAATGCCAAATGCTCCTCGAGGACCAGCTGTAGGATGATTTCTTGGCAGTAAGGGGATTAGAGAAATGACACATAAATTAGTTGGAATATGAAATTATCCACTGTGCTAGAGGAAACAATGAAATTAAGTATGAGCTTTACTCATTTTGCCATACTCCCTTGGTCCACTTTTGTTCAATGCAATACATTTATGTTTTTAATGCTTATTTTCTTGTTCAGTTGAACTGAAATGGGGACTCTACCAGGAACATGCTAAAAAAGCTGTCTTCTAACTAATGCATACTTATAAAAGGTAATCAAATTTGACTGATTTAGCAATTTAGCAGACTATCATAATATAACCAGATTTTCTTCATAAGCCTCTTAAGCTATTAACCACAGAAGTTTCATACCGTAATTAGACTTCAGAAGAAGAATATCTATGGTCATTTGAGAACACATATAATAAAATTTACTTCCAAAACTTTTACAGTTTATTTATTTATTTATTGAACTATTCTACAAGACAGAATAACAACATTAAAAAAAAAAAAGTTCAAGCCCCTCATGCACTGGCAAGAAAAATTTCCTCAGAATTGCTGCAATACAGGGTTGTTTGAAGTCTAGTTTATAATTTTAGGTTCCAGTGTCTGTCATTTGTGTTTGTCACATGAAGTTTGCATAAAACGCAAAACCCACCAACATAAAGAACCATTCAGAGTGGGAAAAGGTATTATCATCCCATCAAATGTGAAAACTGTCCCCATCATAACACATGATAGCCCCAGTGAGCCATCAAGGAGACTGCAATTTTTGGAAGGATCCAAACCTAATCAATTGCTCAGTGATTAATATCACTTAACCTATATACTTCCCTCCCAGCTGAATGTGAACCAGCTTATCTTCCTATGTCTGTTTTTAGGCCAACTCTACCCAGAGGTATAGTACATAGGGTAGAAACAACTCTGTTCGCTCCTAATCTATCTCCATCAATTTTTGCACAGCTTTGCAGCCCTGAGAAAACTAGATGAAACTTTCCTGTGAGCTACACAGTGTACACATATATACTACATAAACTCTTTGACCAGACCAAATGCAAGGACATTTGACTTGTGTAACACAAGAGGCTTAATTAAACCTTAAATTGGTATGATACAAGATGCATGCAGATATCTATATTACTGTCACATATGGAATTTCATGAGACTTACCACTTATTCCATGAAATTGAAAAGACTGGATTATATCCTAGACCTCATGTGAGGTCAGTGGAAAGAGAGACAAAAACGACTGTTCTGCTTCTTTCCACGTATGAGTCCAACATGTTGCTAATAAAATAAATAAACAAAAATACAGCAATAGAAAGAACCAGACTTCCTTTTGTGCTTCCAGTTTCTCATGTGACCTTCAGTAATTTCAGCCTCCCTCAGTTTCTCCTCAATTTCACCTCTGTTTTTGTGTGTAAAGATAGCAATAAATTATTTTCTTTACAGAAGACTTTATATTAGATAGTAACAATTATGTAAAAAGTGGAAGAAACCTGCCAACTACTGTTAGCAGAGACATTTTCACTTTTGGCTCCCCTTCTCTTCACTGCTTCTGCCACTGTTTTCTGTTTTCCTCATCAGAATGAAACTATGCAGCACAGGGAGAAATCTTTCTTCAACAGCTGCATCTCATGATTTTGCAGTTTCATTTCTTTGTTCACATGCACAGAGTCTTTCTGATGGAAATCAAGTCCAGGCTTTTCCTCCTAGACAAGATAACTCCATAGTGAGTTTTTATAGAGTCTTTGTATGATATTTTGCCTGAGAGAGAGAATTTTCTCCAGAATAGCTGGTATGCAGTTTGGATTTTTGCTGGAAACAGTGTTGATACACACAGAGATAGGTTTGTTATTGCTGAACAGTGTACAGACTGAACACAGAGTCAAGGCCTTTGCTGGTCCTCACCCCACCCAACCAGTGAGGGGGCTGGAGGTGCACAAGGACTTGGGAGGGGACACTGCCAGGACAGCTGACCCCAGCTGACCCAAGAGATATTCCAGACCATACAGCATCATGCTCACTATACAAAAAAAAAAAAAAACTGCAGAAAGAAGAAGAAAGGGGGAAAGGGAAGACATTCAGAGTAATGGTGTTCGTCCTCCCAAGTCACCATTATATGTGATGGAGCCCTAATTTCCTGGGAATGGCTGAGGAGTTTTCTGCCTGTGGGAAGTGGTGAATGATTCCTTATTTTGCTCTGTTTGCATACACAGCTTTTCTTTTCCTATTAAATTATCTTTATCTCAATCCACAAGTTTTCTCACTTTTACTCATCTAATTCTCTCTTCTGTCCCACCAGGGGAAAATGAGCGAGCAGCTGGATGGGGATTACTTGCCAACTGCAGTTAAACAAAGACATTCAGTTATGTAACAAAGTGTGGGTTTGGAAAGACCTGCCATTGGGTGGATTGAATTGTCTGGAAGATATTTAAAATGTCTCATGAGCAGGTTAGGCCAAGCTGTGTCAATGACAGAAGAAGACAAAAATATTTAGTATCGGAGAAATTGCAAAGTTTACCTGGGAGGAGAAATGGAACACTCAGCATTATTTGCATTTTAGGCAACAAACATTTTTCTCCAACACAGCTGAGCAGTGTTCATCATGTATTTATGATTATACTATGCCAGGGCATACACATATTTTTTTCATTGCTGCACACTCTAACTGACTTGCAGTACCCTGAAGTATCAGCATATAACCAAATTTGTAATATCCTAGATTGAAACTAATCACAAGATGGAAAACTAGACAGGCCAGCAAAAGAAAAACTCACAAATAAGTTCTGGAATAGATTCTGTCCTCACAAAGGTTACCAGTTTCAGATGACACAGCCTCAGAGCATCCCTTGGGCAGAATGTAGTAAGAAATATATGCCATAACGTACCAATAGCTCAGACAAAACCCCTGAGCCTACAAAGTTCACTCAAAACCTTAATGCTAAGCAGAAAGCAGACACAACAGGGAGTATTCTTATTGTGTCATGTCAGGTTCCTAGAGTTGTCAGGGAAGGTTACACTCCCTATAAAGTGCTCTGAATCATGCTATGAAGGACAGTACTGCAGGCTTAAGAGGGATCATGGAGTAACTTTTGGGCATTTTGCTAGAATGGCAATGTGTATTGGAATCAGTATGCATGAAATGGATGCCAAGACAGCTGCAGTCATTTCACTTTTATTCACATTGCAGAGGTACAAATGTCTGTGGAGATCCCCCACCCAGCAACAGAAACCAAGACAACTGTGGGACAATAAACTCAATCACAGAACAGGGGGACAATGACAGAACCATCTGTAGAACTGAGAGATTGCTTGTATCTTCTCCCAGTCACTTTGTTTCCCAAAGCCGACCTAATGCATGGAGGAAAAAGAAAGTTTTGAGGTGTCATGTTTGCTCCAGAGGAGGCAAGACTGCTGAGACAGCTAGTTGAGCAGTCCACTACCACAGACTGATGCAAAAAAAGATTAAACAGCAGATGAAAGATTACTTACAGTCACTCTGAACACTCACTAGAAGTCTATGTGTGAATTACTTATGAATCACTTATGAAAATGTGGGAAATCAAGAGGAAATGGTCATAAGGACAAGGTGGCTCTAACAGGGAAAACACAATTTCCAGATGCAGAAGCACTGTTAATTCAGATGCTAATCTCCTCTTTTAGTTTTACTGCAACACATGTGATATTATTAAATTGCATTCAGAACTGGAAGATGGTTTGGTCAATAATCATGTGCTTCTTTTCATTATATAGTGATCTTTCCTGTGATGGATTTTATTCTTTGTTGTAATTATAAAAATAATTTGAAAGGTACCACTCTTGTCGTCCTTAAATCACACACCATTTTTGGTTCTTTGTTTTTCTCAGGACTCAAATTTCATAATAGCAAAAGCAGAAAAGTGATATTATCAGGCCAAATTTGATAGAGACTTGAGTCCTTTCTTAGTAAAATTTTCTTTTGCAAGGATTAAAAACAGTGGAGTTGTTTTCACTTCCTGCTCTTGTGATAAAATTCAAGATTAGGTTTTTTGACGGCTTTCTGGGTTTATATGGGGTTTGGGGGGAGGGTTGGTGGGTTTTGTTTTGATTGGTTGGTTGCTTGGTTGGATTTGATGCTATTTTATCAGCTTAAAGAATTTAATTGGTTATGATATAAATTCATAATAACCTGGATAGTTAATATTTTAAATGGTTATGGCAGACCAAGGATAGGAGAATAGTTACCACAGAGGTGAAAGGTGTTGTTCAAAGTGATGTATAATGTAAGTGTTTGAGGTAGAAATAGAACTCATAATCAGACCTCCTTGGAGAAGACCATGGGATGACAGAGCCTATCACCTCTTCTTCTCCCTGTCACCTTTAGAATTGTTGGACTTAACATACCACAGCAGCTTTCCAGCTTCCCCTCATTCCAAATTCAAATTGAAACCAAGGTCTCAAAGCCCCCAAATCAATCTCCCACTACATGTTATTCCTGTCTCAGCCCACACCAATATCAGCATGTGATAAAATTATGTAGAAATAAGATAAATCATAGAATTGCAAGTGTGTACAACCAGCTAGGTTTACAGTCTAAATATTGATTGTTCCATTTCTGTAATTCTTTGCCTGCATGGGAGTGTCATGAATATTTTATGGAAGATACTTGGGTCAGAGTGTTGTATTAAGGCATTTGGACAGCACCTTCGTCCTAACTTGAGAAAACTCCATAGCAGTGACACTTCTACATACATATCCTAAATAACAGCACTGAGATGTGCTTGAAATTAAGAGTGACAGAATAATTTACTAGCACTGTGGGATGCGATTAACTGTAATGAGATGACACTGACCAAAATGAAATTCTAAATTGAATGATTTCCTAGTAACAAGAAGACTATTGGGATGCAGGACTAACCCTCTGTGTGAAATGCTTTATTTTTTCAGTCATTTATCTCAATGCAATCATCTGAATGAAAGTTGGGGTTGGACCAGAGATTGCAAAAGAAGAGTTTGCTGGTATGTACAAGAGAGAGACTGAATGTCTTAATACGTCGTTTAATAAATAACCTGCATGTGGTTAAAAATATGGTGCCTTCTTATTACCCTGCCATAGAATTCACAAAGTGCTGTGGCACCAGCCAGTATAAAGAGATTAATAGGAAGTAAATGAGAAAAATGAACAAATGCAAAAAACAGCTCCCATAGTGAGAACCCAAGCATTGCAACCAAGTCTTATTTTAAAAAAATGGATCTTCAATAGCAATGAACATGAGGTAAATAGAGTGAATGGGTTGGTACCATCTGCAAGAATGGTAAAATTCCTAGAATAGTGATGAGGGGTGTCCAGAGGCTCTTATGGATTGCAGTATGATACTTCAAAGAGATAAATTGTGAGTCTCTTCTGATCCTGAACTCAATGCAAATGAAGGAAATTCAAACTCCAGCATCTACATGCAAATTTGGAAACATTAGAGATTCTCTATTAATTGACAGGATGGGCTGTGGGATGTCTAGCCCTACATGACTGGAGAGACTGCTGAGAGGAAGATTTCACACTGCAGAAATGCATTTTAACAGTAAGGACAGCAAAACTGTCTGGGAAAAAGCTCCCAGCAATGACAATTGTTGGTTCAGTACAAATACGGTCAAACAAAAGGTCAAAGACAAAGTGATAAGCAAAAGCAGACTGACAAGAGCACCAATGCCTGGTTTATATATAGAAGGAAGAAATACAAAGGCAGAAAGAAGGTATCCACAAAAGAGCAGCCATGGAAGGGAATGGACAAAGCAAGCTGAATGTGTTGCATTTCAAAATGAAAAGCTTCTGGGGAAAGAGAAAGAAAGTCAGTGTATGATGGAGATCTTGCTACTGTGGGATGAGATGGATGATGAGACTGACTCTCAGAAGATATTTGAACTGAAAGCAGCATCACAGATGGACATGCAGAACTATCTGTTAAGAGAAATCTGACTCAATGTTAATAACCTGCTGAAAAGTTATCTAAGAAAACAGAAAAAGCCTCTTTTCTCCCCTTTTTTCTTTTAAAGGATGATGGAGAAATAAAAGCTTATTCACAGTATCTGAAGGGCAACAATTGAAATACTCCTGTTCATCTTCTTTTCACACAAAGAAGCTGATCTTTCTACTTTTTAATCTTAATTATCATTAAGGGCTGTAATTTCTGGATTTAAAATGCTAGGCCAAAAGCTTTTTTTCTGGAAAACTAGAGAACAAAAAGAAGAGCCAATTTTGAAAAAGCAGGATAACCTATGAAGAGGTACTTCTGTGTTGCAAAGATGCTTAAAAAATAGTAAAAAGTATATCAAATATCTGATCCCAGAATTTGAAGTGCTTTCCTTAAATCGAAAAATATTTAGGAGGGCATCCAAAGCATCACTTGCTACATTTCCTATTTGTTAAATTGGAAAAGCAAACCATTCTACTGCTAAGGAATAAGTGCAAAAAGGGAGAAAGAACAAAGAATGATGAAAGCATTTATTGATTAAACCGGTTCAGCTTAAACTAAAAACGTCAGTACTCTGTGTTAATTAAATCCTTAAAAGTGATTTATTTTTAAAGACAATATTAATTAGAGAGCCTTCATGAGAGAAGACACTGAGAGTTGTACGACAAGCGACAGTTTTTTACTGTACAGCTGATTCTCAGATCTCACTGACACAATGAACCCAAAATAAAACATTCTCTAAACAAATCTAACTCCCTGGGTCTTATTAAAATAAGGAATACAATTTCTTAAATTACATATACAATATTGAAGGAGTGGGAAGACAAGAAAGGTAGAGAAAGAAAATGCCACATAATTTCACCAAGCCCTTCAGCCTGGCTTTCCAGCTGCTGCAAGCAACCTGTTTCTGCAGGCTCCTACTCTCTATGTGACCTCTAGTTACAGCTCCTTCTCCTGTTTTCCTTTTTGCCTTTTCCCATATTACCTAATCTTATGTGATCTGTAATCAGTTGTAATCTGCAGCTTTTGTAAATATAATTTCCACAAAAGGACAATGGTATCAGCTGCTTCATAATTGTTTCCCAAACAGACATTTTTGGCTCCCAGTGATGGTCGCTTTGGTTCCTTATATGAGTAGACAAAATCTTACAAGTGTGAGTTTTATGTATTTGTTTATATATGATCATAGAATCATAGAAAGATTTATGTTGGAAGAGACCTTAAAAATTATCAAGTTCACTCTCCCTGCAATGGGCAGGGATACCTTCCCTTAGATCAAGTTTCTCACATCCCCATTCAATCTGGCCTTGAACTCTTCCAGGGATATAGATATATACCTGACACCTTGAGCTGGGTAGGTGGTGAAGGTGAGATTTTGTGCTGTGTCTGTCCTTCATGAGTAGTTTACAAACCTTTTTGGTATTACAATACCATTTTTGGTATTTTGGTTTGCCTAGTACTGGGAGCATACCTTTCCTACAAAACATCTTGGTAATTGCTTTTGGATCATGAAATCATATTTGTCTTGAAAATTCCATGTGCACATAACACAAAAACTCATATTAACCTATGTTTTTTTCTTTCATAGCATTTTTTTTCTAACTTATTTTAATATTCTTTCTCCTTAGTTTTTTTCTTTTTTCAGGACAGATGAAACGGTGTCCTATGGTACTATTGATGCTTGCCATCAGTAGAGCCTTTCTTATCATTCTCAAGAATGTCCTTTTGGTGATAAATTGTGTGTTTCTTGTCCTTGTGCGGATAAATTTACTCTATCCTTTGAAACTCCTGTACAACTGAATTTTAGTCCATAGGAGAAAACACCATCCACCCTTAGTTTGGTGTCTCCCAAGAAAATTGATGAAAATGAGATCACCCAGATTTAATTCAGACACAGTCTTCTGGTGCCTAGGCATACTTCAATTTATTTATATTTAGAAGGTCATTCTTTCCACATCAATGATTCAACATATGTTAACAATTCAATCACTCTTGATCCTCCTTTCCATCTCTGGAAAAGCATTAATTTAAATAATTTTTGAATTAGCATGGGAAGACATCTTAATGTGATGAAAATTTTATACTCCCACTCCTCCTGAAAATACATAGTTAGATCTTTAGATCTGGATCTTCCAAGATATTTATTCCTACTTATTCCTACTGATGATAATTTGAAGTTTTAGCTTAACCAACTCTTAAAACCTTCAATGTTTCTTTCAGAGGAATGGAGATGCCTAAGAGAACTTATGAGTTCGCTGAGAACTTGGAGTTTAAACTCTGTTTCTAACTTAGCCATCTATAAAACAGGCATAGTATTGCAGCTTTATAATATGCTGAGCTATAAAATGTTTTTGAGATGCCCAGGTATAGCATTCAATAAATAAATGACAATGAAACTCACACAGAGTATTTAAATAGGCTTTAGCTAACTTAAGTGAACCTGGGAACAGCTTTCATCTCCTATGAATGGACTTCGAGTTTGTACCCCTGCAAAACCCCTAAATTTGTTTATTGACACTATCTGACAATTTGGTAATCAAGTAATGTTATGTTATCTACCACCTCATACTTTTCGGGCTACTTTCTTTATATGAAAAAAAGGCCCTTCCCTGGAGCCAAAACAGGTACTATAAATTTTCAAAAGATATTTTTTACTCTGAGATTTCAGAGAATTTTCTGTTAACAGAAAGATAAACAATGAAATCTCACTGGTGAGAGAAGAAAAAAAGAAAAAAGAAAGAAAAAGAGAGAGAGAGAGACAAGACCTGAAGACCTGAGCTGGAGATGGATCAGACCTGAAGCCCTTTTCTGAGATTTTATGTTTTAATATTTTTTCCACAAATCTCAGAAATTATAAACTGTTTATTTTGAGATCAGATTTAATCAAGACATAATTAAACCTTCAAAAAGAGATCTATAATGATTTGACTGGCAGACCTTAAACATGATGAAGAAGACAGGTATGACTGAAATACTTTTTCAATAGATGGAATTGGTCAGAACTGTTTTCCAGCATTCCCTTTTATTTGCATATGTATTTACTGCATTCTATTTTTCAAAGTGTTTCATAGGTCTAATTTCACACTTGCTTCCATCAGCTTTGTGCCCTGCTTGTAATTTGAAGTTCCAGTAAACTGTTTTTTCTACTTCCTTCCTTGGGTACCAATAAAACCTCCATCTGTGTTAAAAAATTAATATTGATGTGCAGATTGAGTGCCAAAATATACCTAGACCGGCTTCAAACAACTCCTGATGATTTCATTAAATCTTTTTAATAGCCACTGTCCATGGGAACTCTGTGTTCTCAGAGAAAATTACTTGCTCTATTTCTTCAAAATCAGTATTCGATTTTTAAAACAAGACAGCCCCAAGCAAAAATAATAGACAATTATTTTGCCCACAGTCAAACTGAGATTTGTCAACTAAGATCCTTTATGGGACATGCAGAGGATGTAGCATGTTTTACTTGGAAACAAGAAATTACACTTCATAGTTTAGTATTACTGATTGCCCTATTACAAAATGCTGGTATATTAACTGGTTTAGTTATTGTTTTAACAGTTTTATTTCAGATAGGAAAAGATCATATTGGTCCAAGGACTTTTATGGCTCTTCTTTCTTTAGCTTCTTAGGTATACTAACTGAAATGTGATTACAGCAATCAAACATTACAGTAGCTAGGCCAGCATAAAATGTGATATGGAAAACTCTCGTGATTTATTCAGGGTACTTTCCACAACCTGTGAATTTGATCAGGACATAAATTCAGATCGCTTCCTCTCCATTTCAAATTTGGAAATACTTGTAATAGATTCCCGTAGAGAACGAAATATGTCAGACTGTAGAACAGGTAGCAAATTCATAAAGCTCCCTCAAAAGGTTTCAGGGAAACAAAAACTCATTGTTTTCCTCTCTAGCTCTGGGGAAAATCTCTCTCAGCTAGGACTGTATACATATGTTATCGTGAGATGAAGTAGGGTGGATTTATTATGTACACCAGCTGCTCTGTGAGTAGCAGTTTCCTGCAAGCACAATTTTATCCTACAATAAACTGTCATCGCTTGCCCTGCAGAGAAAGTGAGAGCCTGTTCAGAATCATTGTCCTGGAGTAAATCCCCTGGCTTTCTTCATGGCATATTGTTTGCATTGCCATACAATTTGAATCAAGAAGCAATTTTTATTTTTTTTTTACTTTTTTCTACTTATTTTATTTCAGACAACCTCTTTCAATGCAATAAAGCTATTGTGGTGAGCATCTCTTTCTTTTAACTGACTGATCAGAGGCTTAACACCAAGCACGTCCTTAGTCTTGCTCAGTGATGGAATGCTAAAAGGTTCATTACAAATAATTTTATTTATTTAACTTAGGCATTTTGTTTAAACAAATCAAGAAGTATGCTTGCATCATCAGCAGACACACAAGATCCCATAATAGGCCATACCAAAAGTCCATCTATCTTAGCATTTTAGTTTTACAAGCACTTACTGCAGAGCAACATGAATAGAAAGGACTTGTAGCACCATTTCCCAAAAATATTGTCACCCCTTCCAACCCATACTAGCTCAGTAACTTATATCTTTGTTTTTATAACCTGCACAGAATTTTCTTCCAGGAATCTGTCTAGAAAGTCCTTGATCCCATGTCATCTTTTAGCATCCTAAATGTAACATAGGGTAGAGTTCCTTTGCATAACCACCTCTTGGGAAGAATCAAAATCTCAATATCACAGAGGCCAAAGATTCAATAAGGCATCTCTTTTCCACCTTTTCTGATATTTTTAGCTTTTCTATTCAGTGAAAGACTCTGTGTGTGCATCCAACTTTTCACTCTTCTACCAGTGGAAGACACTGTTCGGTCATTCAACATCTGCTTTGTCCTTTTCTGAATTTTTCCCAGTTATTTCATGTATATTTTGAAATGGAAGCAAAACTATGAACAAGATAGAGATAAACAGTGGATTCAGACAGTGAATAACCAAACTATCTGTCTGGCAAGACATTATCTCAGTTATTGTGTTTCCAAAACACGATACCATCAGGCTCTGATCTACCTTTTGACAACACACTATCGTAATGTAAGTAAGAATAATAAGATGTAACAGGGTTCTGATGCAACACAACTCAAAAAGGGTTCTCAGAAACTGAAATTAGATTTTTATATATGTATGAAAATATTAGATGGCTATATTTTGAAAGGAACCTGCATTTTAAATAATATATGTTACAAATAGTTGGGCCATGTTTATGAACTTTTATGAACAACTTTTAGAAGTTTCAAAGGATTATTTTAAAGGCTTTCTACTAGAGAAAGGATTATCTTTGTTTCCTATTCCCAAATATGCAAGTGGCTGATGACTCTCTGCCAGGATTGCAAAGGAGCTTTTCAGTCACCTGTCCAGTACAGGACCTGGTTATTCCCTAGGGCTCTCTATGGGAGTATAATACAAAGCACATCAATATATTATTGAAAATTTATAGATTCTAAGGGTAAGACTGAAGAGTTTTCAGATTAAACAATAAATTGGCATAGTGTATGTGCATGAGTGCCTCTAATTTCTCTTAGGCATGTAACTGTAAGGTTTGCTCATGAATTGAGGTGGTAATAAGGAGCAGAGAGCTGACACTCAAAACCATCCAGTTGCATTCCTGAGCATTCAACAGTCCTCTCTAATGAAAGCAAAATGCTTAATCTAATCAGAAATGTTTGCATTATTAAGATATGACAACCTGAAACATACCTATACCGAGAAATATGGCAGCTATAATAAAACTCTAAATGACACATCGAAATGGAGAAAAATTTGCATTGAAATCTTGATAGACTATGGCCAAGAATATCTGCATCATTTATGAGGGCTGGTGTCTTGGTTTAATTTGAATTTCCCAGCCAACGCACCAAATAACGTTATAGTTTTGATTTGCCGATTTAAATATACTCATTTTCTGTTGTGAGACAGAACCAGGAGCAAAAGAGCAAGGCAAGTCTAAAACTTAAAAGGGTATAAAAAGAAATTTATTAACTACACAAAGAAAGAAACAAATTCAGAATGAGACTTTCAGACCACTCCCTCCTCCCCTCTCTCAACCTTCATAACAACAAAACAAACATACAAAAAACTACTTCAGTCAGTTCCCAACTTAGATAGTCCTTTTCAGTTCACTTCAGTGAGAGAAGTTTCCTCTTGTCAGGTCATAGGGACCTCTCCACAAGAAGGGGAAAAAAACCCAGTTTTCTCGTGGCTTCACTTTTCACGATTTGCATCCGCCCGGGAAAAAAACTTGCAAATTGTGAGGCTCCTCCCATCTTCACAGCTTTCCAAAACCTGTGCTTATGGGCCATGTTAAACTCATAGGGTATTACTTTTAAGAATGAACTGTTCCAAAGCAAAGGTTCTCTTCATCTCTTTTCTCTCTGTTCATGCTTCATCCTCAGAAAACTCAGATCCCCTTCCTTCCTCAGGGCAGAAGATTCTCAACACAGGTACTTTAGTCAAATGATCTATCAAATGGAACACTCCAAATGCCCATGTCTTTTTCTCCATGGTTTATAGGAATTTTCAGTCTGATATCAGTTCATCCCTACAACCTTACAAAAGGATTTTCATCCATCTTCACAGCATCTCCTCATTCTCCTTCCATTTTAAGAAACTTGTCTCTTTTATTTTTCCCTTCTCACTCCGGGGAGGATTGAAAAGTCTGCAAGTCTTATCTGAGCATTGAAAGAGTTAAGATTTCACAC
>VZTT01034322.1:20744-32909 GCA_013400855.1 Buphagus erythrorhynchus | reverse complement strand
GAGCTGGAAAACAGCCTGGAAGCCACGTCGGAAGTTTTCATTGCAGAAGCCATAGATGATGGGGTTGATGCTGCTGTTGGAGAAGGCCAGCCAGTGAGCAAAGGGATAAATGTAGATGTTGATGAGCTGCAGCTGGAGGTCAGAAAGGCTGGCATAGTCCGAGAGCAGCATCAGGGTCCACAGGGGAAGCCAGGACAGGGTGAAAAGCAGAGTCACAAGGATGAGCATTTTGATGGCTTTTTGTTTCCTCTTCCACACACTGTGCTGCTGCTCCTGGCCGCTCTTCCCTGCCCCAGGCATGGATGTGTGGGAGAGGGAAATGCTGATCCTGGCGTACATGACCACGATGAGCGACAGGGGAGCCAGGTAGATGTTGGCAAAGAGGACAGTCGTGTAGATCCTCCTCATTCCTGGGTCAGGCCACTCCTCCCGGCACCAGAACACCGGGCGGGTGGCATTGCCTGAGCCCAGGAGCACCTGGAAACGCTTCTCCTTCTGCACCTGCAGCAGGACTGCTGAGGGACACATGATGGCCACTGCCAGGAGCCAGATGGCCACGATGATGGCCACGGCCGTGGGGACGGTCAGCTTCTGCTTGAAGGGATGCACAATGCACCGGAACCTGCCATTAAAGGAATGCTTCGTTACCCAGGCAAGGATGCACATGCATTTTAAGCTGCCTCTTTTTCAAAGAGCAGAGATGGAATCATCTCTTCATCCTCTCTGTCAGTTGCTGCTTGTGCTGCTCCACTTAACCAAGGCAGGTATTAACACCTCTGCTATCCAGCCTTATGGCTGAGGAACAAACCAATTCCAGGCAGGCTAGGATAGCCCAGTTCCACCATCTTTAAGAGATACTGGTAGAGGAACAAATGGCTCTTTACACCTGGCCACATTTTATTTTGCTTACCAGTCTTAGGGGCAAAATGCATCCGATTTATTGTGGTATTGGGAAGGTTAATGAATGGGCTCAGTGTGGTCAGGGGCCAGGGGAGATGAGAGTGATGGTTACAGACTCTGCAGCATCTTACCTGTCCACGGCAATAGCAACCAGAGTGAAGACAGAGGCAGAAACAGAGATTCCTTGGATCGTCCCGCTCATCTTGCACACCAGACTCCCAAAGGGCCATCCTGGAAGGAAACAGGCAGTTGGAATCACGGCCATCTCACTGCAGGACTGCTTAAAGTCATTTGCTCTCATCTTCCATTTCCTGAGTAGAATTACAGATTCATGGAGTGGGTTGGGTTGGAAAGGAACTCCTAAAGATCATGGAGTTCCAACCATGGCCAGGAATACCACATCATGGGCAGGGTCACCTCCCACTCAGCTCACCTCTGATGGCAGTGACTCAGAATGCCCACAGAGCCCCTCTGACATGCGCCCCCCTGCCCCACGGGCCCCCAGTTCACCTGCAACGATGCTGTCCAGGAGGGTGGTGGGCAGGCAGAAGAGCCCCACCAGCAAGTCACTGACAGCCAGGTTCAGGATGAACAGGTTGGTGACCGTGCGCATGTGCTTGCTCCACAGGATGATGAAACAAACCCCCCCGTTGCCCACCATGCAGAGGAGGAAGATGAGGAGGTAGGAGGTGATGAAGACAGCAGCCACCGAAGGCTGGTGGAGGTAGAAGTCCACGTAGGAGACATTTCCTTCCCAGTAAAGGTACTTGTATGTCCTGTTATCATTCAGCACCTGAGGCCAATCCAACGAAGAGTTTGAGTCCATTTTCTTCCTTGTGTTCTAATGCGCCCTAAAAGGTATTTGTAAAGAGGTCATTTTAGTCTGCTTGCAATTGATCTGAAGGAATATGATGATATTATTATTATTATTACTATATTAGCATTGTTATCTGCTTTGGGTACACTGTGCTGAAATAAGTGTAAAGCTCGCGTGCACTCTGGCAGCACATGGCTGAGCAGAGGTGGCTGAGCAACAATCACTAAAAAGTCACTAATTTCATCACTGAAAAACAGTGATTGAATGAAAAACAGTGATTTCATCACTGAAAAACACTTTGTGAAGTGGCACAAACTTTCTGCCTGCATGTATCCAAATCCAGTCCCATTTCAAGACCATGAGATGGTTTTGTGTACAGTTGGTTGATTTACTTCCCTGCTCACAAGCTACATAACTCCAAGTCTGCCATCAAGAAGGACCATGCCATGTTTTAAACCTGCTGAGCTGCAAGACAGCTGGGTTCATTTCCAAGCAGGTAATTTGACTTGGAGGCAGCATTCCAAACTTTTTTCCACATAGATTTGGTCTCCCAGATGAGGATGCCTAAAGAAGCAGGGGGTAGAATATTCCTAACAAAAGAGCAGCAAAATTAATTGGTGGCAGCAGGCATGAAATTGAAGTATGAGGGCAAGTGCTTTTAAGATGCTTCACATTCCTTAATAGAAATGGAATTTAAATTTAGGCACAAGTGTCCAAATCCTGATGAGCTTGTATGAACAGCAAAGCCTTTGCAAGTGCTTTACTTTTAGGAAGCAAGTGCAGTAAAAAAAACCTATTTATTCTACTGTACCTCAGGTTTGGAGCAAGCAGAGCAGTGAAAACCCATCATGTTCTGGTATCTTGTGCCTGTTTAGAAATCAGCAGCAGTGCAGTGCTTTAATGGATCTGTATTTTACATACTTATTAAATGCCTTCACAGCCAGCTAGGGAGACAAAAATCTGGAGTCTCTCACCAAAAACTGGCTGCTTGTAGGTTTGAACAAGTGTAGGAATAGCTCTACATTCTGTGGGGCTGTCTATATGGAGAAAGGCTTATTTATGTTTACTCAACATGCTTTCAAAATTATTGGAAATCTCTCTTATTGAAATGTCTGATGTGCCAAATGCTTTCCCCAGCCAGAGCTCAGAGTCAGCCTCGTGAGAAGTGCTTTAATGCCAGATTTCCTGATCCCTCAAGGAAGCAGCACTGGTGCACCTGCACCCAAACCTGGGCTCAAGATGGGGAACACTGGCAGAATGCAAATACAGATATTTCACAATACAAGTTTACACTGTCCCTTTAATCCCAGACCTGGAGTTGGGCTTTATAAATCCTACAAGATGCTGTCTCACCCCATTTAAAAGCCAGCATTCCTTCTGCTCCCTTAGACTTACTGTTGCTCCCTTTGCTGCTCTTCCCCACATTATTATTATTATTATTATTACTACTATTACCCACTAATTTTCTTCAGTAATCTTTTGCTTCCCAGAGGATTTATTTTAGGTAGATGCTGTGGCTGGGGGAAGGTGGCTTTGGGCTCCCACCACATTCCCAATCCCCTACCCAGCTGTCCCAGTTATCCCTGTGCTGTCCCCAGCAGGTCAGGCAGAGGTGCCTTTCCTTCCTTACCTGCTGGAATTTGGCTTTTCAAGGGGATTCTGATGATCTGAGGCAGAAGTTCTTGGTCATTCCATGACAGGGTTGTCCCTTATCACACTAAAAGCAGGAGGAATAATCATTATTTTGAATACACATTTTGTGTTTTCTCTCTTTTTCTGACACTGTGTTGTGAACCAGCAGCTTCTGATCTCTTCAGTAATGATCTCTGGAACAGTTTTGGTTCATAACTGGTAAACAAGAAGTTGTAAACAGCCTTGAGTCAAAACTGGAGCTGAATCTTATCCCAGTTGCACTAATGAAATTTTGGCTGTGGCAGGCATAGAGAAGTGGCTGTACAAACACTGCAAATCACAAGAAATAGAAAAACTCCACAGATTTCTATTATCCTGAAGCTCAGGGGGAGGAAGATTGCTGGAAAGAGAAATTAAGCCAGTGCCTTTTGTTTTCACAGGGTCTTTGCTGGCTAAAACAAGCAGTGATGAGTAATTGAGTAAGGCACTGAGGACAGAAACATCAATCATCTAAAAAAAGGAAAAAAATAATGCAAAACCTAATTGTTATAAGATGATAAATAATAAGATGATAAATAATTTGCTTCTACGTGGTAGCTTGGTAAGAGCAAGGCCTCTCTTCTTCATTTAATATAGCAGAGAAAATCTGCAAAAGAATAAATTGGGAGACTCCCTGAGTGAAAACCTGCCCCAACCCACTCTGGGTTTCCAAACACATGAGGCTCAATCCCCTGCTGGAATCCCAGTCACAGCCTCCACAGACAAATACACAGTGTAACATCTCACAGCCTGACTAGGACAATCTTGTTCCTCTGCATAAAGAAAGTCAGTTTTCCATTGTTAATGTAGCAGTTCAAAGTGATGCAATTATTTTTGTTGGGCACATGGAAGAAATCCCCTGGGGCAGCCACCACTGCTTCACCCCTGTGTCACAACCTGCTGGGTTTGTCATCTTGGTATCTTGATTTTTATGTGTGAAATACCCTCACAGAATCCTCTGAGGCTGAAACAAAAATAAGCAAACTTCAGAGACAGGAAGAATAGCAGGAGCATGTTGTTGTACATCAAGAACATTTAATGTGCTAAGTGCTAAAAATTTGTTCTTCCCGTGTCCTGAGCTCAGTAATGGCACAACAGCAGAGATTTCCCAGGGACCTTGGAAAATGATCCCTGGTCTGCTGAAAAGTCAAAGTCCCAGAGCAAAAATACAACTCCTGAAAGATGGCAAAAGGACATTAGTCTGTGAGTGTCTGAGAAATAAGGGAGAGAGAAATTTATGGATCATCCTCTGTCCTAGAGAACCAAGAAGAGCCACGAACTAAAAAACTAAAATGCTGTTCCACAGGGATCCCATGCACAGACTATGGGAATCTGGGCTCATCTTCCTTTCTCTTTCAGAGCCAAGGGGAGCTGCAGCCACACCAAACTCCCCATTCCCAGTTCCTGTGGCTCAAGCATGGGACAGGGAGTGGGGCAAGAGGTGTTTGGTCTGGGTCATGCAGGGCTTGAGCTGCCACAAACAGACCCTGGGGATATTTGTGAATTAAGATAGTAGCACTTACTCTTCCAGTATTTAACTTTTTCATCCATCAATATTTCCATGATATTTTATATGACATACCTCGGAGTGGTTTATCTCCAAATAAGCCCGAATATCCCAGTAGGTTTTCAGCTGGGAAAAAGGAGCTGTGGAAGAAAACACACCCTAAAAATAACCAGGTGCAATCAAATAATTTTTTCATACTGACATTTACTTTCATAAAGAAAGACAAGTGCACCTTGAGAAGCAAATTTCTCATTTTGAAATGGGCAATCCCAGGGAGTTGTGCCAATTTCAGAGTTGCACACAGATCTCCTCTCAATGGGTTTAAACTGCTTATCCTCCCCTCAGAGTCATTTATCTGTATAGTCTGAGCTGGGGCCAAAGAAAATAGTTTGTCAAGGTATTTCTTTTTAAAAGACATCAAACTTCAAATGATAAAGAACAAGGCTATCAGCAGGATGACTGTAATAAACACAAGACTTAGTTGCAGATTACTCATCCACTCGAGCTGGGAATAGAAAACATTTCACTCCAAAGCCAAATCGCAAATGTAAATTAGGAGAGGAAAATGGCAGGTGAGGCATTCACAACAAATTTGTTATGCCTCTATATATATATATATTATGTATATACATATATATAATTTCCACTCTGCTTCATTAGAGCAGAGGCTGCTTACCTATTCCTTGTCATAATAATTTCATTTTTTTTACTTCGTGCTCAGTCAACCTTTAAGCTTCTGAATATAATTTTTTTTTCTATTTGATGTGTCAGAGGCTGTTTTAAATTTTAACTAAAATCTCAACCACCTGTTCCACGAAATCAGGTTAAAGTAAGATTTCCATACCTAGGCACACTTATGCAGCCACTTTTTTGAGACGCCTGGCAAGCAATGAGATTTTAGCTGCCTTACTTTGGAAGCAAGTCCCTGCTTTGAAAGCTTTCAGTAGGAAATTACTGAAGTTCTCCCGGGATCCAGTCTCCAAGTAGCAGTTTCCCATCCATCACTGGAAACTGGGCAGGGACCCCACGAAGTATCTGGACTGGTCGAGGCTTTTTCCCTGGAGAGAGATGCTCTAGCAGCATTTAGCAGTGAGTGCTGGGGTTTAGTCTATAGGAACAGCTAAATCAATGATCCCTGCCGGGCTCTTGGCAGCACTAAATTCCCCACTAATGGGACATGAGCTTCCTGAATTGCACCTTTCAATTCAGCCTCTGCTCATGAGTCACTCCCTGACAGCCCTGTCATTTGGGGCACTGAAACCGAGAAGAGTAATTGGGGAACAGGTAGAAAGAGGTAAGAAAAAAACCCTGAAAAGTGGGACAATCATAAAATAGTCTCAGTGGAGGATAGAATTGGCAAACAAAAGAAATGTTTTAGAAGCCCATCAGCTAATTCACCAGCGACAGCAGACAGCACTGTCAGCAGCTAGTTTTTGTACCCTCCCAAAAAGGGGGGGCACAGAGGATCCAGTAATCACTGCAAAGTGAACGACCAGAAGAAAACCAAACTAATCCCAACGCACAGCACACATCACAAGGGTTCTTTGCACGAGGTGATGTGACTGCTTCGCGTGAAAAATGAGCAGGAGCCATAGAATTGTTTGGTTTCCATCTCTTTTAGCACAGAAGTCTCATTGCCCTCTATGAGACAGGCATGAGAGCAAACAGCCCATGACCTGGTCACAAGGGGCATCGTTACTTAGAGCTTGTTACAATAATCAGCATTTCACCCCTCACCCAGGTTCCTGGGATGTGGAATATTGGATTATGCTTCACTAGAAACTAGGCAGAGCAGCCTGCCTGGCCCAAGGGCAGAACACGTGAGCTCCCTGTGCAGCACGATGGGGTTGGATCCTTAACACTTCCACACAGTCCAATGTTGGATTTGCCCGGAGGCAACACCTTTAGTCTTAAATAACTGTGCAGGCTGCACAGGAGAAGAACTGCCTGTGAAGGTGACAGCAGAGGTTTAAATGCAGTATCACTTTTCCAGAAGGACAATGGGTGTGGAAGGGCTGAACTCTCCCTGTACCTTTCTACATTTCTGACTGTTCCCTTTTACATCACCATCCACACCCACACAGGGACTCTGAGTACTCATTGATTGTTTTTTTTTTCTGTGACCTGCTCTAAGGATTTGAGAGCACCTTTTAGTGCTCTTGAATTTCCATTCACTGCTGCCTCAGTGACTTGATTTTAATTAACACCAAATTCTAAGCCTTACCTGGATAACATGGATAGGTACCTCTGATTGATGTCAGGAATTCGACATGCTGAGAGGTTACCTCGGAAACCTCTTGGTTTGACTCCAGTTGAAGCCAATTCTGTTCAGTAAATGACTGCAACCCACAGTTGTCCAAACAGCAAGGACTGGAATTAAGTTTTCCTTGCTAGGATTTTCATTTGGAAAAAAACAGCAGCACAGGTCCATTCTTTTGGGATGAGGTGCCATCTTACAGGTACCTACCTGCCAGCCTCAGGAAATGCTCCTCCTTTGCTCAGAGTTACACTTAATCCCCCTTTACCCAGCAGAACACCCCAAACTGATCTCACTGCATTTTATACTTTGCAGCCCCTGGGGTGGTTCAGATTTAAAGGATAACAAGAGTTACTTCAAGCTCCAGATACTTTTCTACTGGAGGTACCTGCTACTGATAGAAGAGCAAAATAAAATGATGTAGACTTGTCTTAGAAACTGAGGAAAAGAACAAACAGCTCCAGGCTCTTCTTTTCCCAATCCTGAAGCTCTGCAGAGTGGTCCAGCTCCTAGCCAAGGTGGATTGGCCCTCCCAGCAGCAGTGTTGGTGCGGGCCATGTGTGTCCCTTAGCTCTGGAACCCCAAAGCCAGAGGGTCAGGGGCACCTGCTGCCACCCCTGTCCCCCTCCAGTGCACGAACTGCTCCGTATTCCAGCCTTACCCACCCCAGGACCAACTCCAGCAGCACAAGGAGGGTTGTTTCCAGCAGGCAGGTCCCTGACATCACCAGGATTCCCATGCTGTGCCCCCCCCCGTTAAATCAGGGCACCTCCAGGCAGTGCAATCCACATTCCAGCTCTCTCACACACACGGACCTGTTGCTAGCAGAGCTCCTGCAGTTTTCCCTCAGCTCCCAGCTGCAGCAGGGAGGCAGGACGAGCCCAGCCCCAGCCAGAGGCAGCCCCCAGCCCAATCCCCCAGGGTACCTCACTTACAGGCGCCGGAGCTCCTCCACAGCCGCTGGCTCCGCGCAGGCAGGAGCGAGGAGAGGGCTCAGGAGCGAGGAGAGGGCTCCCGGAGCCCCTGCAGCTCCTGCCTCAGGGGGAGGAGAGACAGGAGGAAGGAGGGAGGGGAGAGCCCAGCCCAAAGCCAGGCGCCAAGCCCCCGGGATTGAGGGCTGTCACCTGCAGCCGCTGCTGGCTTAGCGGGGGTGCCCGGTTGGAAGAGTTTCTTGGATGTGTTCCATTGCAGAGCCTCCCCCTCTGCTGTGTTTGAGGCATCCCTTTGCCTTGGGAAGCTCATTCCCAGGGTCAGGGACTCACAGTTACCCACCTCTGACACCTCCCCATCCATCACAGTCCAGATTCCCCCTGGTGCTCTGAGTGCTCCCAGCACTGCGGCATCTCCCAACTCTTCTCCTACCTGCTGAGCTCCAGCATTCAAATCCAGGCCCTCCAGAGATTCCAGCTTTTACATCAGGAACTTTTGGGGAAAAAAAAACAGTCTGTGTGGCCCAGGTGAAACCAAGTAGCTCTTGTAGCTGAAATGGCAGGTTTTGCCTTATCTGCCTCTGCATAAGGATTTTCTGGAAAGAAAAACAGCATCCCAAGGACAGATGATAGGAGAACAGTCTTCCAATTAATGATTTGATGGGTGTAAGAATTGTTCTTGAATAATAATAAATTCTCTATTTCTACACTCCCCTTTTTATTCCACTCTCCTTTTTATTCCTGGAATAGTTTACAAATTAATCCTTTAACAAATCATTTGAATTTGAGAGAACAAACAATTATCCCAATACAAATTTAAACCAACAAATTGTTTTCCAGCGTAAGTCAGCGTGGAATTACAACAACTCTGTATGGAATCATACAGAGAACCATGTGCTGTAAATGGAGGCTAAGAAGCTCCAGCCATGCACAGACATTTTAGTCAAAGGGCAGTTTTGCCACATGGGATGCAGCAGATGGAATCCCAGAATCCTGGGATGTTGGGCGGGCCTGGAGCTGAATGCACTTAAAAGCCACAGATGGAGAAACCTCTGACCAAGAGAGGATCCTGAAGGTCCTGCATCCAGGTAAGAGGATTTTGTCTAAAATTCCTACCCCAGCTCTCCCTGCACACACTCACACACTGCTGTAGTTCTCTGTCTCCCCATCATTTTCCCATATTCACATTGCCTCTACCTGGAAGCCCAAAACGTGGCAAGTTCACTTTGTAATCCAAAGAGCTTCAGATGGAGAGATGTTATTCATGTAAGAGACAAAATATCCACAATGCAGGGAATTGAGATTTGCAGGGAATCGCTTTCTGCTTCCCTCATACCCTGTGGAACATGAACATTGAATCTTCTACCGTGGTTCTTCTACCTGTGGTAGGTTATTGCAGAATATTTTCTTTTTAGTTTTAAAAAACAGCTTAGTGAGCGGCAGGGCTTATCCGTGTCCCAAGACACTTCCATCTCTTTTGAAGGCCGGCGCCGCCATCTGCTGGGAGCAGAAAGAAGGACACGATGCAAAATAAATGCAAGGAGAGATCATGGAACCATCATGGAACCCCAGAAGGGTTTGGGTTGGGAGGCACCCCAAGGGTCGTCCAGTCCCACCTCAGAGCCTGTTTCAGGGCAGGCTGCTGTCCTGATTGCAGATGGATATGGAAGTGATGGAGGTGTTCAGGGAATGCTGGTTGTTTTTCCCTATGTTGGGTCATCTGGTCATTAAAAAAAACTAATTGACCCCTTCTAACAGGGGAGCATATAAGCAAGAGGTGCCAAAAAATTTTGAGTTTCTGGGAAATGAAATCTGCAAGTACCTGTCTTAAAATGTCTCTGGATGGTCAATGGTCTGACTTCCATAGACTGGTCACATTGTCCAGGTGTGTCCAGTTCTGCTGTAAATGCATTTATCCATGGCGTAATTTCCATTTTTTTTCCTTGTAGAGAGCATTGGGGTGACCGGAGGCCTAGAAAATGCCTGATTAATTTATTACAGGACCCCAAAACAGGCCAAATGAGCCTGGTACTCCCCCAAACACAGGCCTCGGTCTCTGTTTGCAGGACATGAAGGTGCCTGGCCCAGGCTCACTGTGGTTCTGATCTCTAAAACCCCACACAACTCAGGCCTCTTCTTCCCCAGCTGGGTCTGGAGCTTCCAGCCACTGGAAATGGGGCTGGAAACAGGGGATTTGGTGCCTGAACCCCCAGCCTGGACTCCCCCTTGGAGCCCCAATGTGATGTCAGGACAGGCTGGAGAACCAGTGGTGTTGGGACATGAGATAAAGAGGAGAATGGAGCCCATCCAGGATACCCCAGCACCCACAAACACCCCAAAGACCCCACTGTCCTGCTCCTCTCTGCTACTTCCTGCCCAGCCTGTGTCAGGGATTGCAGAAGAGGAGCCTGGCCACTGCCAGCCTTCTCCCAAACCACATTCATGGACCATGCCAGCACCCTCCATGGCGGGACACAAGCACCAGAGAGCAAAAAGCAAAGACTCGCCAGCATCAGCATGTTTGCTTTCCACTCCAGATCAGATTTACTTGCTAAGCCACATCAACGTTACAGACACGCCCTCCAGGCACCCACCCGGCAGTAAGGCACTTCTGAAAACACGTAAAACATTTTTCCCAGCTGCAGGTGCCATCCTTAGGTGTCTTTGCCCGCAGCCTCAGCGTAGTGTCACCAGCTCCTCAGCAGAAGTGGGATGAATGGCAACGGTGTTGTCCAGGTCAGCCTTGGTGGCCCCCATTTTGACAGCCACAGCAAAGCCCTGCAGTATTTCATCACAGCCCAGCCCTTGCATGTGCAATCCCACCACCTTGGGAGAAGAAGGGAGAGGCCAGGTGGGACCCAGAATCCAGGGTGAACTCTTGGGCTTGGTGCTGGGGGAGCTGGATCCCAGTCCAAGAGCTGACCACATGGGGACGAGAGGACAGCCAGCCATGGCCCCCAGTGCCCTCCACTCACCTTCTCCTCCTTGCCAGCGCACACCAGCTTCATGACACACTTCACCTTCCTCTGAGTGACAGCATGGTACAAGGGAGTGAAGGATGTGTTGTAGATCTTCACGTTGTCCTTCCCATGTATGGCCACAGCCTCCTCTGCAGCAGAAGCCACAGCACAGGGATCAGAGGGATGCACAGGGGGCATTTAAAAAGAGGAGTCAAAGCCCTTTTGTCAAGGCTCACTTGCTGGAGATCAAAGCAGCAGCTCCCAGCCAGTGTCCCCAGCCCCTTCACCCCCTCCGTGCCCCATCTGTCCCCACCTTCAGTGAGCCCCACGGTGCCGATGGGCGGATGGCTGAAGACGACCGTGGGGATGTTCTCGTAGTCCAGCCGGGAGTCCTGCTTGCCCTCAAAGAGCCTGTGGGCCAGCTTCCTGGCAGCTGCAATGGCCACTGCAGGGAGGGACAGGAAGTCTGAGCCACGGCACCGTGTGGCACCGAGGGGCTGTGCAGGGAAGGAGGCACAGCTGCAGTACCTGGGGTGAGGAGGGCTCTGCCACAGACATCCCCGAGAGCATAGATCCCTCTCCTGGTGGTGTTCTGGTAGTCATCCACAACCACGTGGCCCTTGGGGTCCACCTGCACGCCCTGCCATGGGACACAGCAGCCACATGTTGCTCCAGGAGGGATGGGACGGCCCGTGGGGCACCTGTGCTGGTGGCCATGGCGTTCCCAGGTGGGGGGGGGCAAGTCGTGGGAACATCATCCTGTGACAGGCTCTGGAGACCCAAGGGAACCCCAGAGACCTGGGGGCACCGTCCCACCAGCACAGAAGGGACGTGCTGCCATCTCACCACTTGGTCCAGGCACAGCCCCTCGGAGTTGGGCTCCCGCCCCACGGCCCACAGCAGACAGTCCACGTCCCGGATCACCCCCTCTGTCGGCTTGTG
This sequence comes from Buphagus erythrorhynchus, assembly GCA_013400855.1. Lineage (NCBI taxonomy): Eukaryota > Metazoa > Chordata > Aves > Passeriformes > Sturnidae > Buphagus > Buphagus erythrorhynchus. The sequence continues at coordinate 20,926 of VZTT01034322.1, read as the reverse complement.
GCCGGGCACCGCCGAGCTCACTGTCACATCCAGCAGCCCACACGGAGACTTAGTGACCCTCTTGACCTAAGGGGAACAAGAGCAGCAGGGGAAGATGCAGAGGGCTTTTGCCTTGCAACAAGTGATGGCAGCCATGCTGCAGAAGCAGGGATGTCACCAAAACCATGGCTCACCAAGCAGCA